>OZ023337.1:6256617-6263790 GCA_964007535.1 Brachyptera risi
CTAGGAAGCAGTGAATCTTGGCTCATTTCCATATATTTGATGTATAAAAACAGTTATTTGAATTTTTTTCTTCGAATCGGCTGGTTCGAATTGCTTACAAAATGGTGGTTATGTGTATCATTCATTTTTGAATACTCAGAAAATTTTATTTTTTTCGGAGAGGTTACATTTTTTCAAATTTTCTCACCCAGCCTAATCTCATGGGGTTTTTAAAAACTTTGACATGATATTTCTCAAAATCTAATTGACCGATTCACTCCGAAAACTATACAGTTCTGAGTTGTAAGAGTTGGCCCGTACAAAAAAGTTTCATGTTGATCAGTCAAACCATGCGACCTGTGTAGTGCCAAAAAAAAAAAAAAAACACACACAGACAAAGCTCCATAAGAGTGGGATGGAATCTTCGCTACGCTCATCTAATTATAGTACACATCATCACAATTTTGAATGCAATTTTGACCAGCTTCTCAAAAAAAAACATCTATTGAATGTTCTTTATTCAACGAAAAGATAGGAATAATAGCAGACCATTGCTGCGATTCACTGCTTTCTGAATTCGCAGTTCATCAACTCATTTCAATAAGAGTAGAGGTGTGTGGAGTTTTCAATTATACAAAAGTCGAAGAAGTAGCACAGATGAAACTACTTCACGACTCAGATATCTCGCTCATCTCACCAAGCATATGCTGCGCTTGCCATACAACATGAACAAGAAAGCGCGATTCACCCGAATGATGCACACAATGCTTCACAACATGATTGTGTTTGGAATATTTGTCTTGATTCATCCAGCATTTTCATGAATTCAAGTTGATTCATTCACATGAGAAAGTACAAATTGTGTGGAAAACCAATAATACTCAAATTTGACTGGCTCAGAAGACAACTGGCCTCAAAATCAACCACTGTCTCCTGCACTCCACTTCTCGAGTAGCTGGAATAGAAGTTGCGATTGCATATACTATCAAATTCAACCTTTCTCTTTCTGAATACATGATATCTACCCAGCTTATTACACATCCATGTACTGATATTATATTGAGAACCGTTCCCTCTTGGTATATATTTTATTCAAATGTATCAGCTTTTCCTCCTTTCCCACACACAGGCTTCGGCTCATGTGGGTTCTGTTTTTCAATAATCAGAAGTTATTAGATTATATGTATGTATCCATGTATCGTGAAAAACATTATATAATGAAAAATTAAATAAAATAAAATGAAGAATTCGACACCGCTCCTTCGGAAAATAAATGCGACACAAACCTCTCTAATCTAACTTTAAACATTCCTAACTGACCTGAAATATTCAAAGGAGGGTAGCAATTTCTGAAAAGGGAAGAACCAAATCCCAAACTTCTAACTCCGAACAGGTAGTTCAAGAAATTGAAGCTTTGATCGGTAAGATTTTGGGACAGTCGGATGTTAGTACAATTGATCGATCTTCGATTTGAATGATCATTCATTCATTCATTCATTCATTCATTCATTCATTCATTCATTCATTTATTTATTTATTCATTCATTCATGCATTCATTCATTCATTCATTCATTCATTCATTCATTCATTCATTCATTCATTCATTCATTCATTCATTCATTCATTCATTCATTCGTTCATTCGTTCATTTATTCATTCATTCATTCATTCATTCATTCATTCATTCATTCATTCATGCATTCATTCATTCATTCATTCATGCATGCATTCATTCATTCATACATTCATTAATTAATTCAATCATTCATTCATTCATTCATTCATGCATTCATTAATACATTCATTCATTCATTCATTCATACATTCATTCATTCATTCATACATTCATTCATTCATTCATTCATTCATTCACTAAATCATTCATTCATCCATTCATTCATTCATCCATTCATTCATTTATTCACTAACTCATTCATTCATTCATGCATTCATTCATTCATTCATTCAACATTGATTAATTGATTAATTGATTCATTCATTCATTCATGTACCGATCCGGCACCTCCATCTGTATGTTGGATCGCCATTACATTTATCCGAAGTATCAATTGTTCTCCGAAATTGTATTTATATGGACAAATATTTGGAATCATGTATTCAATTTTTCTCAACCAACGAAATTCACTCACTGGTGAGAGAAAATTGAATACATAATTGCAAATATCTGTCCATATAAATGAGATTTCATAGATCAATTGATACTCCGGACAAATGTAACAGCGATCTAACATACAGGTGGAGGTGCCGGGTTGGTACATGTATTTTCATCACTCCTCCAACATTCTCACGGAGACGATCTATTTAACGTCTCGTCAAATCACTGGGCAGTGAGATAAGTGATACATGGATGAGTGGTTCATCTCACTCGATGAAGGCTTGTTCCATCACCTTTCTGTAATTGGAGAGAAAAAAATAACAACCAATAAGCTATTTTCTTGATTTCTTGATTCTTAATTCTTTTTTCTTTTTTTTCGAATCTGTTTTTTTTATTCATCCGATTTCCTAGTCATTCTCTGTTTCATCTTTTCACGCATCCATCACTTTCCTCATCTTGATATTTGTCGAACAATTTCACAGTTTCATCTGCCACTTTCTGGTGTTCGTCTCAGCCTGATCTTTTCATCATTTGTCTTCAACATTTCAACATTTTCTACCACTTTTCCATCTTCTCATTTCCTTATATTCCTCATTCCTGGACCTTGCAGTGACTCACCCAACTGCATGATATCTCATGATCTTCATTCCTCAAGCACTCTTTCTCGTTTGCCTCGAATGGGAGCTCTTCATAAAATTTTGGCTCACAAAGTTGATATCGGGATTCAAATTTATCGTACAATTAGTGCCAAATCAGTTCTAACCCAGAAAAATGCAGCACTAATCACGGAAGAGGGGGAAATGACACTAAATAGCACTTATTCAGCACTTATTATATGTGCATATTCAACCAGATCCGTATCATGGGGGGTCTAGCCTGAAGGTGTGGCCTCTCTTAGTTTTTCTGATTATCCACCAATAAAGGGAGTAAGCATAAATTATGAACTCAACGGCCCCAATTAGGACTTATTTATCACCAATTGTACAGAAAGTTTGAGTCCCGAGTTCAACTTGGGGAGTTACAGCTTTGTGCAGCTTCATGAGGGTTCCGAGTGGCACCTGAGTTTTACAGTTGAAGAAAACCTACCCACAACGTGATAGTTCTTATGTCACCGTCACAGCAGTGTTGGGGAAGCTCACTTGGAAAAGGAACTTTTGAAAAGTTCAGTTCATGTCAAATAGATTGACTTTTTGAAAGTTCAGAGTTCGTTGACGAGGCTTTTCCGTGAGAGTTCAAGTTCAAATATGAAAAAAAAAACGTTCAAATTTCACCTCAAAGATTATATGGAAGAAAGGGTTCAAAAATCATAATATGTGAACATACAATATTTTCTACAATGCATGACTCAAGTAAATAATGATTGATAACAACTACAAGTCACAACACGTCAATCTTGATCACACGTGGCTGCCGGCTCGCTTGGTGACAAGTGATCACATGAAAAAATCCCGAACAGGGAATATCATACATAAGGGATAGACCGTGAAGTAGTCGAACTCACTCGGAATTTGAACGGAGAATTACGGATAGTGCGTCGTGTTGGATAGGGTTGGGAGTGTTCTGAAGTAATGAACATTCAAACGAACGTTTCATTTTGTTGAAGTTTACCGAAAAATTGAACGTGAAGGAAGTTCAAGATAGTCGACTGTAAATGTAACGCGTTCAATTTAAAAGTTCATAACCCAACGATGTGTCACAGTAACATATTCAAATATATATATATATATATATTCATTCATATAAATAGGCCTATATATACATATATATATATATATATATATATATATGGGTCGTTCTTGGCAAACAGGACATTTTCATTTTTTTTTTTTCTTCTGTTAAATTTTGTACAAAAAATTTGAAAAAAATACGTAATGTAGCTAATGAGTATTGATATCCTAATTTCCATATAGCACTACACTTCATCACTTATACACACAGAAAATCACATAAAACCAAATTTGAGTTCCAGGAGAATGATGCAGAGCCAGGAGAATGATTACACGGTATATAATAATTCGGCCTATGCATACATTTTTATTAGTATTTTCACTCGATTCAAGTGACAATAGGTGCCTTAATGCTAAATGCAAAGCTACGTATCGAGTATAAAGGAAGAAAGTAAAATTCATCATAAGTAGGAAACGAAACTTGCGCTGTATCTTGCGGACCGGCTCTACTTGAAAGCGTTTCAAAATAACCTGGACCCCAGATGTCTCAAAATCCCTGTTTTTATTACCAACATGCACTTCTGTCTTTACTTGAATTACTGAAACAGTGGTCGAGTGGCTAGCACACTGAACCATCATTCAGGGGACGGTGGTCGATTTCCGCCATGGTCGACCATCCTGACTGATCCTTCTCTTGGATTCATGATTTATCATCATGAATTATAATGTTGTGATTTACGTTTAAATTGAAATGCAGGCCTACTATGTACGTATGTTGCGAAACTGTCATCAGACTTCAACTAATGTGGAGCCAAGTTGAGCGGATGAAAATGGAGGTCGAGTACGGGATTCATTGAGTTGGTTTCCTTCTTATGATCAACAATAATTTGTACACATTATTATTATTCACGGCAATCAACAGAACAATATGTGGGTTAATGCAGGTTCGAATATGACCCAAAGTCGGTGTCAAATGAGTGAATGTCACGGCGATCAACTGAAGGTCGAGTCAAAACACCAACAATCTCTTCGAACGATACCTCAGATTCATCTTTGGTAATTGGCCAAACAAATGAATTTTGATCCCCAGCCCGCCTCTTGAGAAATTGGACAGTATATTCATCTAGAGATATTTTTTCAGTAATGAGTCCAACAAAATGTTTAGCAGTTTTCTTCCCCATCAATTTCACGATGACAAAGTTCCCAACGCTGAGTGTCTTCATGTTTGGGTTGGTTGGTTTGTCTGGAGGGGTGCAAACTTCCTCGGCTTCATCTGATGATGAAAATGACTCTGAAGTTTCACGTCTCCTTCCGACACACTCTGGATTCTGTTCAAGACCTGAAGAAGAAAATATATGTGAATGATAGTTTCACTTTATGACAAGATTACTATTGAAAAAAATATTGCAACAGGAATACCTTTCTGAAGGCTAGTTCCCATATGGAAGTGAAGGCACACCTCCCCCGAACCACAACCATCCTCGAAGCAGCTTAAGGATCGCATCTGCAGGAGTTCTTTGTGTGCTACGTTCCATGTGAGCTGATGGACTCTCAACGTTCCTTTGAATGGTGTTGTTGCCTTATTTCCGACCATTTCGCTCACTTGCATTATATCATCCTCGGTTACAGTTTTCAGCATGATTCCAGTAGTATTCGTCAGGAGGACTTGTCGAAAAGAGTTGAAGTTTGATACATCGTGGCCTTGTGCAACTATCCTATCGGCTGTTCTCTTGAGGACCCCACCAATGCCATCCGGAGCCCCTTTGCCATGACCAGACTCCGAATAGTTCCATGTTGCAGCAACAAGGTTGGGAATAAATATTGGTAAGAGATATGCCAAGCAAAAGAAATTCGTCTGGTTCCTGTACTGAGTCGACGGGCTGTCACTAAGAAAATGAATGCTGTTCACTGAAGGAAACTTCTCGTGAATGTGAATAAGTATGGGCTTCAAATGCGCCCAAATGGCCAAGGGATCATGGCGCATCGACTCTGATATAGTACAGAAAGACTCGGTGACTGGGTTAACTTGACTTTCGTTCCGATGATAAATCACTCCTGTATGAAGAGTTACCTGCGACCGAGCTGCACCAAAGTGTACCGATTGTGCCTCCTCGGCGTATTTACACGAAAAGTTTTCGCTGAAGTCGATGTGAATTAAACACTCTCGATTCGTCATTGATATTTTTAGACTCTGAATCTTCAAATATTGATTTTTGATATTACCGCAGTGATGCATGAACTTTGGTATACTCGATTCAAGAGCATCAACTAAGTCTCCAGTTTTGACTTGCTTAACAACTTTGGCCACAAACTTAATTTCTTTCTTTTTACCGCGAATGGTACGAATTTCTTTATTCATTTCCCATTTCTGGTAAGACACAGAATCATCGAAGTCAAACTCATTGTAGACTATCGCTTTGTCCTTACAAGCTTCACACTTTCGAAGCAGACAGTAAACATCATCATTATCGCAGCATAATTCTCGTACTAGATGATTCGCCGATTTGTATGCAATGACTTTCTGGGATTTCAATTTACTCATCAATAAGTTCATGTTTGCGTGAATGAGGCATGCGCAAGTCTCACGACTATCGACTTTGGGGGGTGACAATCCAAAATGGTTTAAGAGTGCAAAACCTAGAATAACTCACTTGTGAATAATCTGTATGCTGAGCAACAAACATTTTATGAAGGTTGAGTAAGGTGTCATTCAAGTATCGCTTCTGCTTCTTAATCTTTTGCCGTGTCACTGTGTCTTTAATTCCCGGACACACTCGGCTACACTCGTCCCTTTCCAAAAAATGTTCAACTTTGAATCGAATTCGATCATAGTCTTTACACGAACTTTTACGCTGGTAGATTAGGGTCTTTGCATCTTTATTTGCCATAAAACTTTTGTATTTGAGGAAATGTGGTTTAGTCGAGGCAACTCTGTATTTGCGAAAGATATTACCCCCGTAGAACATCTTATAAAACATCTGTTTCGACTTGTTCGACTGCAATGCCTTATATGACTTGGTCATCTGGTGTTCCAATATTTCTTTCTCAAACAGTTTCTTTTTTATAACAGCTGGCACGAAACGGTGACCCTTGAGAAATTTCCTGGATGCAGATCGAGGAGTGGAACAGGTCTTTTTACCATCCTCTTTATTTAATAAACGGTAGTATTTCTGTTTATACTTATTCGCATTCTTCACTGCCTTTTCGGCTGATATCAGCGCCATCTGCAGTTTCCGATAGACGCGTGTCTTGTTTCTCCTCAATCTTTTCCGGCCCTCGTTCTTCCTTCCGTCTTCACGCGAAGAAGTAGCAGGTGGAATGTTACGATCCTGTTGAGCTGATGAACACGGATCAACATCGTCTTCGGAAACTGATTCTGCACCCGAACCACTTTGGCTACTCGGAGGACT
>OZ023337.1:6263990-6355586 GCA_964007535.1 Brachyptera risi
TATATATATATTTATATGGCACTTTTCATTCAATCAATCGATTCATCGATTCGTTTTCCTCGTGCTTCCATTCATTCGATCTATTGGAACATTGGTGCATATTGTTTTCACCATTGGGGGTACGTACTGTATTATCGCAAGCAGTGAGGATGGAGTGAGAGTTCCGTAACAACAACTCCAACAAGCACTCCACTGACTGCATGCTAGTGATATAATGTCATGATTATAATAGTATTCCGTCAGTTTGTGTGTACATGTGTACGCATGTGAGGTACGGGCTACGTGTAATCGGTCAAAATCTTGAAAATCCGTGGACTGTTGTCGTGAGACAAACGCCAGATTGATCGTTCATAAATGGGAGAATCATTCCATTGAGGTATTAGACTGATGTATCAACGCCATGAGAAGACACCGCACCAACGGAAACTGTATACGAATCAACCATTTCCGAATTGAATGAGCCATCTAGCGGCGACGTTTGAACTAGAACGGTATATTATTACCCGTGGCTGGAAATCCTGTGCTGCCAATGCTATTCAGCACGTTTGATTCATATCATTGTGCGTTACAGTGAACGTCTTAGGTTATAATATGATGGTATAGTTTCAATATTCATATGTTCACTATATACTGAGAGATTTACACACTGTCAGGGTGAGTAAGATGATAGATAATGCAAGTTGTGTATATTGGTGTTTTGCCTTCAACAATGTGTAAAAGCTGGCTGACTTTTTGAACACTACTACCACTCCCAGAATGCAATATCAGCGATCTCGGCTGCTAGGAGGCGGGACGCGCCTGCGCAATGAATTATGAAAATGGTCTATCACGTCGACGAGTCGTGTACGACGATACAAATGGTGAGGAGAGAGAGGAAGAAGAGCGCGGGAAAGTACCAATACCATCTCCGACTGCGATGAGAATGAGATGTTGCCAGATACTCGCTGCAATGCTAAACACGAGAGTTTTTAATTCAGACTGCATTGTTCTGACCGCAATAACTTGTCAACGGCTCGGCGGATCGCCATGAGACGAACACCGAATTCGTCAACGCGAGAAGACGAACACGTTCAAGAAGCCCATATGAACCAAATACATGAATCCAAATCTGGTAATTGGGGTGATGTTTCGGAATGTGGTAGTGGTGAAGTGCCTACTGTGCAATGGCCCACAGTATCAATGTTACGCTCTCATACCGTGGTGGGCAGGCCCTCAATAGACTGCGATCCATCCGGACTACTTCAAAACGGCCATATATGTACACAGAGACACTATGATTCGCTCAGTAATGTGCATAATACCTTACCTGCTAGTAATTACTTCAATGATAGAATGGTTAACAATATACATCTATACAATTAATACAAACCAACATACAAACATGCATGCGTCTGATCGTATATAATCAAACATAATGATATGATTCGGTGTATTCAATTGAGAAATGACAAATTTGTCTCTATTAACTCACTTGTCCAAAATGGATGCCGACCATAATCCCTTACCCGAAGCTTGTGAATCAAGACTCAAGTATTCGTGTTCATTAGGACCTAATTCTCTATTGTTGATAGCATTCCACTCATAGTGGAGAACAATGATCTCTAATAATAATCACACATCTAGAGATACATTCAAATCATAATTCATGAACTTTGATTGATTGACAGATACAATTATTATTGTGTGAGGAAATAATTCGTCACTGAAGTGGGAATGATTGATGAGCTGTTGTACATTGTTATCTGTCATTCGGATCTCGTCACCTAATTGTAGGTTTCACAGCTCGCTTGATTGGATGATGAATGGATTGGAAGTATACATGGATACAAACTTGACAGAAATTTAATGTTCGTCCGAGAAAAATGGAGGAGAAGGAGAGAGAGAGAGAGAGAGAGAGAAAGAGAGAGAGGGAGAGAGAGATGGAGAGAGAGAGGGAGAGATGGAGATAGATAATTAGAGAGAGAAAGTGAAAGAGAGAGAGAGAAAAAGACATAATGAGATGGATGTGTATATGGATAGTTGAGGAGAGAGAGAGAGAAAGAGAGAAAGAGAGAGAGAGAGAGAGAGAGAGAGAGAGAGAGAGAGAGCGAGATGAGGGGAAAAAAGAGATAGAGATAGGTGATTAGAAAGAGAAAGTGAAAAGATAGACAGATACGGAGAGAGACAGAGTGAGATTGAGATATGGATAGTTGAGAAGAGAAAAAGAAAGGGAGAAAAAGAGAGAGACAGGGGGAGCCAGATGTAGATAGTTGGAAAGAGAAAGTGAGAGAGAGAGAGAAAAGTTACAGAGAAAGACAGAAAGATAAAGATATAGATTATTGGAGAGAGAGAGAGAGAAAGAGAGAGAGAGAGAGAGAGAAAGAGAGAGAGAGATAGAGAGAGAGAGAGAGAGAGAGAGAGAGAGAGAGAGAGAGATAGGGAGAGAGAGAGAGAGAGAGAGAGATATATAGAGAGAGAGAGAGAGAGAGAGAGAGGAAGAGAGAAAGAGAGAAGTGGGGGTGTGATCGTTGATGTTATATGGAATTCGGATTAATTTTCATTTGATACACTCGAAAACAGGAATTTTAATAAAAGCACGCAGAATTCAATTTTTAAAATTACAATTAATTCTAGTCATGCGTGACAGTATCTAACTCGATCCCAATTTGATTGGAGATGCAAGATGACGGTTCGAAACATCCAACCGTTCGTAACAATCGGTACGGGGAACAGTCGAGCGAGAACGTCAACTCACATGGTGTAACAAAGAATTCGCAGTTTTAATCTAAATTCTTCTTCGATGAACATTGAATCAACCTTTCCCGTAGGTCAGCTATAGATGGAGATTATTATTTATTATCGATTATCTTTTTCACTTAAGTTGATGAAATGCAATCATTATTGCTTCCAGGACAGTGATTCTATAACTCTGATACGAAACGAAAGCGTTTCATCATCCCATAGAACCCACGATTCTGTATACTTCAATTGGGTAGAACCAGTCATTTTTCAGAATATATGTTGTATATTTTGTTTTTAGATGAGCGTAGCTACGAAGATTCCATTCCACATACCGAAAAAAATGGGCTTGGCTTTTATTTTTATTTTTTTTTGTAATTCTGTACGCGGCATACAGGTCAGGAAACAATATTTATCGACTTGAAACTTTTTCTGCATATTTCTGTTATACCAGAATAAGCTGGGATTGTTATTCGGAAAAATCGATCAGAAGGTTTTTCCGGGAGAATCGGAAAGTTTGAAAAATCCTCGTAAGAATAACCCGGAGGAAAATTACTTGAGAAACAAGAATTCTACCAAAGCTCTCTAATTTCCATTAAATATGAACAATACTATTATACACCTTTTCAGAGATTTTTGCATCAATCGGATCAGAAATAACAAAGAAAACGCAATAAAAGTGTACATTTTATCAAATATTTGGATCAATTGGATTTGCAAAGTATATATGCGACAGGTTGCAGCACTATAGATATCAACAAATTGCGGGTGAGGTTTTTGAACGTTTGAAGTAATCCAAGGTCCGTAAATGTGAATTAAGCTGACGAATTATTTTTAATTCTAGATTTCCATACTTCTAAGCTCATCTCACAACGCGCATCCCGCGTTTTCCTAGTTTTATTATATCGCGATAAAACTATTCCCAATTGAAATTATTCTCACGGTTCCGAATACTTCAACACGGTGTATAATATGTCAAGTGTTGTATCGGGCTTCTCCGGCTGGTACCAACAGTGCTGCTAGCTCCACCAAATTCCGTGATAGGAGGCCAGTGAGCCACGCTCTATACGCATGCGCGCACCAAATATACGTCATTGTCGGCGGCAAGACGTCAACTGTATCACGTGACTGGGCTCCTATCATGGTAGCATTCCTCACAGATCTTGGTGAAACTAGCAGCATTGTTGTACCAGTCTTCCAACGCACGGAGGTAGGAGGCCAGTGAGCCACGCTCTACGCATGCGCGCACCAAATACGTCATTGTTGGCGGCAAGACGTCAACTGGATCACGTGACAGGGCTCCTATCATGGTAGCATTCCTCACGGATCTTGGTGGAACTAGCAGCATTGTTGTACCAGTCTTCCAACGCACGGAGGTAGGAGGCCAGTGAGCCACGCTCTATACGCATCCGCGCACCAAATATACGTCATTGTTGGCGGCAAGACGTCAACGTCAACTGGATCACGTGACTTAGCTCCTATCATGGTAGCATTCCTCACGGATCTTGGTGGAACTAGCAGCATTGTTGTACCAGTCTTCCAACGCACGGAGGTAGGAGGCCAGTGAGCCACGCTCTATACGCATCCGCGCACCAAATATACGTCATTGTCGGCGGCAAGACGTCAACTGTATCACGTGACTGGGCTCCTATCATGGTAGCATTCCTCACAGATCTTGGTGGAACTAGCAGCATTGTTGTACCAGTCTTCCAACGCACGGAGGTAGGAGGCCAGTGAGCCACGCTCTACGCATGCGCGCACCAAATATACGTCATTGTCGGCGGCAAGACGTCAACTGTATCACGTGACTGGGCTCCTATCATGGTAGCATTCCTCACAGATCTTGGTGGAACTAGCAGCATTGTTGTACCAGTCTTCCAACGCACGGAGGTAGGAGGCCAGTGAGCCAAGCTCTATACGCATCCGCGCACCAAATATACGTCATTGTCGGCGGCAAGACGTCAACTGTATCACGTGACTGGGCTCCTATCATGGTAGCATTCCTCACAGATCTTGGTGGAACTAGCAGCATTGTTGTACCAGTCTTCCAACGCACGGAGGTAGGAGGCCAGTGAGCCACGCTCTACGCATGCGCGCACCAAATATACGTCATTGTCGGCGGCAAGACGTCAACTGGATCACGTGACTGGGCTCCTATCATGGTAGCATTCCTCAAGGATCTTGGTGGAACTAGCAGCATTGTTGTATCAGTCTTCCAACGCACGGAGGTAGGAGGCCAGTGAGCCACGCTCTATACGCATGCGCGCACCAAATATACGTCATTGTCGGCGGCAAGACGTCAACTGGATCACGTGACTGGGCTCCTATCTTGGTAGCATTCCTCACGGATCTTGGTGAAACTAGCAGCATTGTTGTACCAGTCTTCCAACGCACGGAGGTAGGAGGCCAGTGAGCCACGCTCTATACGCATGCGCGCACCACATATACGTCATGGTTGGCGGCAAGACGTCAACTGGATCACGTGACTGGGCTCCTATCATGGTAGCATTCCTCACGGATCTTGGTGGAACTAGCAGCATTGTTGTACCAGTCTTCCAACGCACAGAGGTAGGAGGCCAGTGAGCCACGCTCTACGCATGCGCGCACCACATATACGTCATGGTTGGCGGCAAGACGTCAACTGGATCACGTGACTGGGCTCCTATCATGGTAGCATTCCTCACGGATCTTGGTGGAACTAGCAGCATTGTTGTACCAGTCTTCCAACGCACGGAGGTAGGAGGCCAGTGAGCCACGCTCTACGCATGCGCGCACCAAATATACGTCATTGTCGGCGGCAAGACGTCAACTGGATCACGTGACTGGGCTCCTATCATGGTAGCATTCCTCACGGATCTTGGTGGAACTAGCAGCATTGTTGTACCAGTCTTCCAACGCACGGAGGTAGGAGGCCAGTGAGCCACGCTCTACGCATGCGCGCACCAAATATACGTCATTGTCGGCGGCAAGACGTCAACTGGATTGTGACTGGGCTCCTATCATGGTAGCATTCCTCACGGATCTTGGTGAAACTAGCAGCATTGTTGTACCAGTCTTCCAACGCACGGAGGTAGGAGGCCAGTGAGCCACGCTCTACGCATGCGCGCACCAAATATACGTCATTGTCGGCGGCAATACGTCAACTGGATTGTGACTGGGCTCCTATCATGGTAGCATTCCTCACGGATCTTGGTGGAACTAGCAGCATAGTTGTACCAGTCTTCCAACGCACGGAGGTAGGAGGCCAGTGAGCCACGCTCTACGCATGCGCGCACCAAATATACGTCATTGTCGGCGGCAAGACGTCAACTGGATCACGTGACTTAGCTCCTATCATGGTAGCATTCCTCACGGATCTTAGTGGAACTAGCAGCATTGTTGTACCAGTCTTCCAACGCACGGAGGTAGGAGGCCAGTGAGCCACGCTCTACGCATGCGCGCACCAAATATACGTCATTGTCGGCGGCAAGACGTCAACTGGATTGTGACTGGGCTCCTATCATGGTAGCATTCCTCACGGATCTTGGTGAAACTAGCAGCATTGTTGTACCAGTCTTCCAACGCACGGAGGTAGGAGGCCAGTGAGCCACGCTCTACGCATGCGCGCACCAAATATACGTCATTGTCGGCGGCAAGACGTCAACTGGATCACGTGACTGGGCTCCTATCATGGTAGCATTCCTCACGGATCTTGGTGGAACTAGCAGCATTGTTGTACCAGTCTTCCAACGCACGGAGGTAGGAGGCCAGTGAGCCACGCTCTACGCATGCGCGCACCAAATATACGTCATTGTCGGCGGCAAGACGTCAACTGGATCACGTGACTGGGCTCCTATCATGGTAGCATTCCTCACGGATCTTGGTGGAACTAGCAGCATTGTTGTACCAGTCTTCCAACGCACGGAGGTAGGAGGCCAGTGAGCCACGCTCTACGCATGCGCGCACCAAATATACGTCATTGTCGGCGGCAAGACGTCAACTGGATCACGTGACTGGGCTCCTATCATGGTAGCATTCCTCACGGATCTTGGTGGAACTAGCAGCATTGTTGTACCAGTCTTCCAACGCACGGAGGTAGGAGGCCAGTGAGCCACGCTCTACGCATGCGCGCACCACATATACGTCATGGTTGGCGGCAAGACGTCAACTGGATCACGTGACTGGGCTCCTATCATGGTAGCATTCCTAACGGATCTTGGTGGAACTAGCAGCACTGTTGTACCAGTCTTCCAACGCACGGAGGTAGGAGGCCAGTGAGCCACGCTCTATACGCATGCGCGCACCAAATATACGTCATTGTTGGCGGCAAGACGTCAACTGGATCACGTGACTGGGCTCCTATCATGGTAGCATTCCTCACGGATCTTAGTGGAACTAGCAGCATTGTTGTACCAGTCTTCCAACGCACGGAGGTAGGAGGCCAGTGAGCCACGCTCTACGCATGCGCGCACCAAATATACGTCATTGTTGGCGGCAAGACGTCAACGTCAACTGGATCACGTGACTTAGCTCCTATCATGGTAGCATTCCTCACGGATCTTAGTGGAACTAGCAGCATTGTTGTACCAGTCTTCCAACGCACGGAGGTAGGAGGCCAGTGAGCCACGCTCTACGCATGCGCGCACCAAATATACGTCATTGTCGGCGGCAAGACGTCAACTGGATCACGTGACTGGGCTCCTATCATGGTAGCATTCCTAACGGATCTTGGTGGAACTAGCAGCATTGTTGTACCAGTCTTCCAACGCACGGAGGTAGGAGGCCAGTGAGCCACGCTCTATACGCATGCGCGCACCAAATATACGTCATTGTCGGCGGCAAGACGTCAACTGGATCACGTGACTGGGCTCCTATCATGGTAGCATTCCTCACGGATCTTGGTGAAACTAGCAGCATTGTTGTACCAGTCTTCCAACGCACGGAGGTAGGAGGCCAGTGAGCCACGCTCTACGCATGCGCGCACCACATATACGTCATGGTTGGCGGCAAGACGTCAACTGGATCACGTGACTGGGCTCCTATCATGGTAGCATTCCTAACGGATCTTGGTGGAACTAGCAGCACTGTTGTACCAGTCTTCCAACGCACGGAGGTAGGAGGCCAGTGAGCCACGCTCTATACGCATGCGCGCACCAAATATACGTCATTGTTGGCGGCAAGACGTCAACTGGATCACGTGACTGGGCTCCTATCATGGTAGCATTCCTCACGGATCTTAGTGGAACTAGCAGCATTGTTGTACCAGTCTTCCAACGCACGGAGGTAGGAGGCCAGTGAGCCACGCTCTACGCATGCGCGCACCAAATATACGTCATTGTTGGCGGCAAGACGTCAACGTCAACTGGATCACGTGAATTAGCTCCTATCATGGTAGCATTCCTCACGGATCTTAGTGGAACTAGCAGCATTGTTGTACCAGTCTTCCAACGCACGGAGGTAGGAGGCCAGTGAGCCACGCTCTACGCATGCGCGCACCAAATATACGTCATTGTCGGCGGCAAGACGTCAACTGGATCACGTGACTGGGCTCCTATCATGGTAGCATTCCTAACGGATCTTGGTGGAACTAGCAGCATTGTTGTACCAGTCTTCCAACGCACGGAGGTAGGAGGCCAGTGAGCCACGCTCTATACGCATGCGCGCACCAAATATACGTCATTGTTGGCGGCAAGACGTCAACGTCAACTGGATCACGTGACTTAGCTCCTATCATGGTAGCATTCCTCACGGATCTTGGTGAAACTAGCAGCATTGTTGTACCAGTCTTCCAACGTACGGAGGTAGGAGGCCAGTGAGCCACGCTCTACGCATGCGCGCACCAAATATACGTCATTGTCGGTGGCAAGACGTCAACTGGATCACGTGACTGGGCTCCTATTTGGTAGCATTCCTCACGGATCTTGGTGGAACTAGCAGCATTGTTGTACCAGTCTTCCAACGCACGGAGGTAGGAGGCCAGTGAGCCACGCTCTACGCATGCGTGCACCAAATATACGTCATTGTTGGCGGCAGGACGTCAACTGGAGTCCAAGTATTGAACCATCACGAGCAACTCCGTTTTCGTTTTCGATGACGTTTTCGTCTTGAAAACGTAGTTTTTCTATATTTGGTAGTATTGAGCGCCAAACGAGCTTAAACACCGTTTTCAAATCACCGTTGTTCCCCACGAACAAATATCTCGTGGTTTCATCGAAAACAACGTTTTCATCTGTCAGAATTCTAAAAATGGCGTACGGTATAAAGAATCTGGAAATTATTGAGAGATGGAAGAGAGATTTTTGGAGATGGGAGATCGGTTCCATGTGAGAATTGATCCATTCAAAATGTATGAAATTATTTCGCCTTCATAAGCTATTGGCGAGAGAATTGATAGAAGAATTGTCTAAATTCAATCCTTCCCGTAGCTCGGCTATTGACAAAAGCTCCTACATTTTTTTCCTGGTAGGCAATTAAGCCTCAACATTATACGATTTTATTCATTATACGATTTTTATACGTTGGGTTTGTCCATTGATTTTGTAAGGTCTGATCTATAAATTCTATTTCTTGGCCTAGGCATTGATGCATTCACCATTTGGTTGACGCATTAGCCTAGATGTTTTGGTTTGATTCTAGTCAATAATACATCACTCAAATGGGCCTACTTAATTGAAGAATAAATAGGCTCTAGGCCTACTTGGGTTGGAGTATCTGCCAAACGTTCTTTACACAATAAGTCTATCCTGATTTGACTGATGTTACCGCAATAAGTTTCAACTTATAATAATTAGCAGTCATTTTACGAGTAAACGCAACGTGCTGTGAAAAGAGGTTATGTTGTTGTCTATTTATTCAGTTCCTCTTCCTTCATACTTCGATCTCAGCGCTGCGCGGCGTAATCTTGGCTCGTGATTGGTTGGTGGTTTGAATTTCCACTGTCATCTAGAGTAACTCCGATAGCTTCGAGAGAACTACCTCATAGGACTAACCGCAAAACCGATTTGAAAACGCTGCGGAAGCTCATTTTTCAATACTAGCGTTTTGCACACAAGCGCTACCCACTCCGTTTTGAGATCGCGTTTTCAGCTCACCACACCGCTGAAAACGTAAATCTCAATACTTGGACTCCTGGATCACGTGACTGGGCTCCTATCATGGTAGCATTCCTCACGGATCTTGGTGGAACTAGCAGCACTGTTGTACCAGTCTTCCAACGCACGGAGGTAGGAGGCCAGTGAGCCACGCTCTACGCATGCGCGCACCAAATACGTCATTGTTGGCGGCAAGACGTCAACGTCAACTGGATCACGTGACTTAGCTCCTATCATGGTAGCATTCCTCACGGATCTTGGCGGAACTAGCAGCACTGTTGTACCAGTCTTCCAACGCACGGAGATAGCTCGATACAACACCTAAAGTTTTATACACCGTGGCTCCGACATTTCCATACATTTCGTCCTGGGTTATTGCATGGATGGAGTGCAGAGACGGAGTTTGAACCCCGTCCCTGCACTCCATCCATTGAATCGGGTCGTTGCTCTCTTCTAGCTCAGTCAGCTGTATACGGTAGGAAGCAGAGGCATGAGTTATCAACACGATTCATCCATATAATTCGTTAATTCGTATCCCCAAAAAACCAGCCGTGAGTGCGGACTCTTGGCCGACATTACGAGACGGTCAACCTCGCTTCACTGCACGGCATCCGGGCGTTCTCAGCCGTGTCATTGAGATTGTGTAGGGTGACCAGACGTCCCAGTTCTTCCAGGATTTTCAATGTTTCGAACCTCTTGTCCAGTTGTGCCGAAAAAGTTCTCCGGACTATCGAGTGTCCTGGTTTCATAAAAACGGGAGGAATATGAAAACTTGGTAGGGCCTATATTGTTCATTTACGTTGAAATTCTACTTTTCATAATTCATTCTGATTTCGAATTTTGAAAACTGGTATTTTCATTACAAATCACTCAAATCTTTTCGTACATTTTCATGGAGTTGTCGAAATTTATGTTCGTTGATTATTGGCATATATGCCAAGATACTTGTTTGTCAATTATCGATTTGGGATCAAGTTAGAATCAAAACGAGTAATTAATTAAAGTTTTCCCGACGCGTCAACCGCGCCAAACAAAGACCACGGTTCTTAACGACGTCAAAGAGAAACCAACAACGCGTTACAAAGACTTTTGTATGGGTTCTTTTGACGTGTTTCGTCGGTGTCAAAGCACTCGACCTTCCCCCCCTGACTGTGTGTTGAGCGGGGTGTGGAGGGGAGGGGGGTAATCAGATCGGGGCTTCAGTAGCGATCAGCACCATCCGTCCCAATGAAACAGTCTCACGTTACATTAAAGGTCTCGAACGCCCGTCTCTTTCGTGTATCACTTGAAATAGGTAGGCCTATAGTAAAAGCGTTATTAGATGAGAAATATATCCATTTGGAGTGTATTCGAAATATAGACACTGCCCAGTAAACACACACAACCGGGCCCGTAAATGGTCCAGGTATGGCCGGCCAGACCTAACACAAGGGCCTGATCCGGCTGCCAGACCTGGCTGACCACCAGAAAGTGGGATTCACGCCTGATGCATACCACACATCTGGCAAGCCAGACATTAACCAAACCTCCGGCATGTATTGGGCAAGCCGTGTGTATACCACACACTATGCCCAGAAGTGGCCCAGGTCTTTACCATATTTTGACACATTTTACAATAAAAAAATATCAATACCTGCCACAGCTCTACCACATATTTCCCAGATACCTGGCGAATCAAAGCCATGTCATGACCCAGTAAACACACACATTGGGAAGTTGGATCGAGTGGTTACTACACTGAACCGTGATTCAGGAGATCGGGGTTTGATTCTGCCATGGTCGACCATGATGAAGTGGGTTTTTCGTGGTTTTCCTCTGTCGTTCAGGTCAATACTGGAATGATTCTCCGACAGGAAGCCACGACCGACTTCTCTTCAATATCCAAAAACACCTAGACCCTCTTATTCTCGAGATTATAAGATCATGAGATGAGATTATTCAGGGTGAAATTCTGGTAAAATCACTGAAAATGGTATGAAAATACCATAGCACAATAATCTCATCTCATAATCTCATCTTATCTCAACATCCCAACATCTCATATATCATTCACCGACGCCAATAGATCTTGGTCGTCGTAGTCATCGTAGTGTGCATCGTTGAACCCGATATAAATGAATAAGATATTCAGACACATTGTTTCTGAAACCGATTATTACACGATTGTCAATGGAGGGCGCAAAACATGTGTTCAGATTGCAGTGAAATGTTGAGTTCATGTGATCATAGAAGCTCACTGACCATGGTGACCGTCATGAAACGACCGATAACCAGATTTCAGTATCACCTAAACTGAGCTATCTAAATGGTTATATCAGATTATGTTTGCAAGCGATCGGCTTCCAACAGTTTCAATTCAATTCAAAAATCATTTTATTCTATACAATATGATACATCAGGAATTACAATGAGAAATGTGCAGTATTCATTTTTCACATAGCTATCATTATTCACACACCT
This sequence comes from Brachyptera risi, assembly GCA_964007535.1. Classification (NCBI taxonomy): domain Eukaryota; kingdom Metazoa; phylum Arthropoda; class Insecta; order Plecoptera; family Taeniopterygidae; genus Brachyptera; species Brachyptera risi. Next base: position 6,276,239 of record OZ023337.1, read on the forward strand.
TTGATATCGGTAGATTAAACCCTTGAAAAGAGAAATTAAAAATTAAGTGAATAAAGATAGTGTTCCTTGAATTATGGTAATATCCAAATCTAATTAATAAATAATACATTCAATTCATGTGATGTAACTGTGTTTAGAGTTGAGTGTTAAAGATAAATGAAAAATGAAAATGAAATAAAGAATGTATAGAAGCCCGCATAAGAAAGAAAATTCTTGTGTGCGGGCTGAAATAAGTAGAGTATTATTAAATTCACGATATCACGGAGATATGACGGACAACAGGAGTGAAAGTTTCCGCAGGTGCGCTGTTCGTGTCGACATGGAGAACCACTGAGTGGACGTAGGAAAGAGGCACGCAACTGACAACAATGACATTAATCAAAAATGTTGAATTGTTGTCAGATTTGTCATCACATTTCATCTGTCATATTTCATGCGGGGAGCGAATTAGGTTGTCAATTCCACCTGCGAAGACAGCTTGTCAATTTTTTTCTAATAACATCGAAACTTGATACAAAATCATTGTTCTCGAATTAAGGCTATGGATGAAAGGTAGGATCGTTTGGACGGAACACCACAAGGGCGATCTTACCAACCCAATAATATTCCTGTCATCGATGGAGAGATCAGATATTGAACTAAACCACTAGACTTCAGAAACAAGCGAAGAGAACTCAATGAGTCTGAACTCTCAGTCATCATGGGGCCAAAAAAAACACCATATGGGTGATTTCACACATATAAATGATCACCAAACTTGATACAAGCAAGATATACAATCAAAAATCACATCATAACTTGTGGACAGTACTAGGCAAACGCGATATGTGTTTCCGCGTTGATGGATGAGCTGGAACATATCAACTTATCTTTGGATTAGTTATTATATATATATATATATATATATATATATATATATATATATATATATATATACACCTTGAGATCCAAACCATTACATCACTGCCATCTTATTTTCCATTGATAATTTATATGATAATAAAGAAGGCTTTGTTCTAATCGTTTACAATCAAGTGGAGACACTTGTTGCTTTGATTTAATAGGTATCTTAATAGCTTTGAATAATTAACACAAATAACATTAAATATTTTTTGTATCGAAACGGCTGATCCGATTTGAGTGAGAGTTCGAAATAATGTGTATCATCATCAGATTGAAATTCTCTGAGAATTTGAATCCTCTCAGATGAAATATTTTTCACGAATGTTTTCCTCCGGGTTATTCTAATGAGATTTTTGAAAACTTTGGAATGAGTTTTCTCAGAAGTTGTTCATCCGATCACGGCTCAAAACTATACAGCATCAAGTCAGATAGGGGTTCATGTGTGTGCCAAGTTTCAATCGATTTTAAATTCTCGTCTGACCTGTGGAGCGCGAACAAAAAAACGAAAAAAAAACAGGCACTTTAGTGAGTAGTGAAATTGAGTCTTCGCTTCGCTCATCCAATTAACTGAATATTCAGATGGCTCAGATTCCACATGAACAGAGTATAGCAGTTGTTTGTAACAGTGATAGTATCACTCGATATTTTTGTCATCAATTCAAATGATGATGTGTTTTTGGGATTTGAAAAATTGAATTTAAAATCGTTTGAAGCCTTGATACAGCAAGAGAACATTCAGTATCAGCTATGCCTATTAATGATGATGCCAGGCTTCTTATGCGTACAATATTGTTCAGTATCAGGATCTTTGCCACCAATATATATGTACTAGGCAAACGCGTTATGTGTTTCCGCGTTGATGGATGAGCTGGAACATATCAACTTATCTTTGGATTGGTTATTATATATATATACACCTTGAGATCCAAACCATTGGAGAGAATGACAATTTATTGACGGCTGTCCGCATAGCGGGATACCAAGATGGTACAGCGTAATATAGTCAATACAAAATAGTACAATGGTTATTTACAAAAGTGATAAAAAATTGAATACAGAAAAATCCTGAAATATTATAAAACTAACTTAATTGAGGGTAGATAACAAAAGTATGAAAAAAATATGAAAATGGAACAAGGTAATAGAAAAAGAAGGTATTATTAATATTATTGAAATGATTGAAATTATTTGAAAGAATATAAATGGTGCTGTAAAAGACCTACCGAATCTATCAAAACTGAGTTTACAATATTTCTTAATTAATCTTCTTTGGGATTTTTTGATTATCAAGAAAAGTGCATAAAAATTCAGGAATGGTGCCGCGAGCTCCCACCATCAATCCCACTACATCCCAGTACTTCGCATCAATGTGGTATTTCGTTGACAGGTCTTTGATGCATGGAATGTAGTGTTTTCTCTTTTCAGTATTTATATGAGATCACTGCCATCTTATTTTACATTAATAATTTATATTATAATAAAGAAGGCTTTGTTTCAATCGTTTACAATCAAGTGGTGACACTTGTTGCTTTGATTTAATAGGTATCTTAATAGCTTTGAATAATTGACACAAATAACATTATATATTTTTTTACATCGAAACGGCTAATCCGATTTGAGTAAAAGTTCGGAATAATGTGTATCATTATCAGATTGAAATTCTCTGAGAATTTGAATCCTCTCAGATGAAATATTTTTCACGAATGTTTTCCTCTGGCTTATTCTAATGGGATTTTTGAAAACTTTGGAATGAGTTTTCTCAGAAGTTGTTGAACCGATCGCGCCTCAAAACTATACAGCATCAAGTCAGATAGGGGTTCATGTGTGTGCCAAGTTTCAACTGATTTTGAATTTTTATCTGACCTGTGGAGCGTGAACAAAAAAAAAAAAAAAAAAAAAAAAAAACAGGCACTTCTTTTTCGGTATAGTGTAATTGAGTCTTCGCTTCGCTCATCCAATTAACTGTGAAGCAATGTATATGAATAAATGAATAACATTTTCATCTCACAGCGTAACGTAACATACAAATAACATGTAACCCTGGCATGAGGAATTTCTTCATTCATGATGTAACCTTATTTGAATGTTCATTGAGAATCGACAGAATTCTTTCCGTAGATCTGTGTGCTTCGAGTAGGCCTACACTGTGTGCTTCGAGTAGGCCTACACTGTGTGCTTCGAGTAGGCCTACACACAAAAATATATGGGAGAAAAATTGATGTTCGATTGTTTTCGTTGAATGAAATAAGAGTAGAGGGCTAATTATTCACGTCCATCCAACTCGGTCTGCTAGAATGGCCATGAACTGAATACCCACTTCCGTAGCTCAGTCAACTAAGGCACAGCCTCATCAACTGTTTCACCGTTGGACATGGGTTCGAGTTTTACATCTGCTGTCAATGGAAAGAAGTGATCATTGCTCAAGAGACTTAGTTCAAAGTGGAAGATATCAACATTCGTGTGTTTATACTGAAAGACTTTTATCCAAAGGCAAAAAATTATGGTCACAGACAGCGCAGTCCTGATGTTGAAGTTCATTAGTTTTAAATAATCAAAATGGGGTGGTGAGATCGCCCTTGTGGTGCCCCGTCCAAACGATCCTATCTTTCACCCATAGCTTTAACTGGGGAACAATGATTTCATATCAAGTTTCGATGTTATTAAAAAAAAATGGTTCCACATAGGCCTGAAGGCATGGGTTTCTGGAAACGTCCTCTTATTCATCATCAGCTCAATAATTCCATCATCAACTCCAATTCGTACTCCCAAATAACCGAGCTAGCTATTGGTGAGGCCAACATTCATTTCCACTGCCATCTGGTTTCTATTGAAATATGTGTTTGTCTCTGAGCAAGCAGTATACGCTCGTCCTGCATTAAGCTAACACCTAATATCGTCGATCAAAATAAAATGGATTAATTTTGATCGACAACTTTGTTTTGGACAACCTTGTTCTCCATCGCTAACTTTACATATAGCGAGATTTCATATGGCAACTTTACGACACGATCGACATGACCCTGTCGTTAAAACTATTGGCGACATCGGGAACTGTCACATTCATAAGAAATCAGTGGCGTTTTCTTGTTTTGAGCTATTTGAAGTTAAGCAATTTATTGCATTCTCATGGTAATGAATCTACGACTCCCCTATTGGAATGTCAGACTTGACTAGTGATATATATTCTAACATGAATGAGCGTTATTTTTATCACCAATTCCAATTGCTAATATCGAATAAAATGGATACGAAATTGTAGTTGTTGTATGGACTAGAATTAAAGGTTCGAACCACCCGTGCGCTAATGGTGTGAGATAGGGGGGACGGTCACTCGGAAATTTAACACTCGAAATAGGTATATAGGTCCATAGCAATAAAAAACGCGATTTCATTCAGCATTCAGATTTTATACCGTCCTGATTTACGCGTAGCAGAAATAGATCGATGCAAGCTATCAAATGTTATGGTAAATAAGAGCATAATTAACTTGGTGATGTTCCAGTTACCCACACGAAGTGATTAAAAATGTATCGGTTATCCTATTTATTCATCAATTTGTATGAACAAACTAGCCAGAGTGATCCAATTACAGAAAAAAATTGTTTGCAATATTCACTCCATTATGGTAATACTGTTGACATTTCCAATGAAATTAGTTATTTTTCTGATGAAAATATCGCAAACTGAATGACTTTCATGGAACGATAAAGTCTTGTTACTTATTCTAATCTGATTTCGTTACAATTGCTGCATCCGCCTTTGAGAGGGCAAACATTGAACCCGGATACATGACCTGGACACGGAATCTTCCACATTCTTTGCATTCAGGGACGTCGTTGGGGCGTGGTGTGGTTAGGGGGTGGCCAAGGTGGGGTTAACAAGCTATAATAGCTAACAAACTAACTCCTAACCCAAGTCTCTCCATTCCTTTCCATGCTATTTAAAAATTACCCTGTTATCAAACGCTATCAAGAAAAACGGATCCGCAGCGCAATATTTTCAGTGTCAACAATACATGTAAACGATCGCAGTGACTTTCCGGATGAATATGTTGTAGTGAAACTGCTTCACGCCGTTCAGAGAAGTATTTTCTAAAATACTTTCGATCCGTGATAAACATTGACAATGTTACGTGTTATTTGTACGTAAGGGTACGCAGTGAGGTGGAAAATGATGGCAAAAATATCGAGTGTTACGATTAATCTTTCCACCTCTCGTCATAAAATTTGAATCATTTGCATTTTCAACAGTATTATCATTGTTTGCGACGGTAGATTTTGTATCAAATACCTCTGCACTTTCACTGTTCAAGTTGCTTGATCATTCAAATTTGTGAATTCACCCTGACGGAAACTTTTTGCCCTATGAAGACCAAGGACGCCTTCAGTATTTATATTCATATTATTCATGATTATCTATATTATATCATTTATAGTATTCATAGTAATCATATTTATTCAGAGGAAAGCTGCTATATAATTGATCCCAGGATTCGGTGTGAGACAAGGTTGAGTCAGGCCGAAGAAGTCGACAAGGAAAAAAAAACATCGACGAGCCTACGATACCTTATTTTTTTTTTTATTACGATCTTGTCAATATTGAGGTGATCGGGCTTTTGGTTGAAGCGAGGGGCACCATCCCAACATGTTCCGTACGTTTTTGTATGAGATTTCACCTTAGTAGTGGTTTCATATATAATATTACGCTCCTCGCTTTAAAAGGTTTGGTTTCCAATTTCAGGAATCATTTACTTTCAATCGGTTAGAGTACGTACATATTTTCTTATTTTTTTCTATCTCATCAGTAATTTTGTTCGTGTTTTATTATCATTTTCTCTCATGATTTTACTCTTCATATTCCAATGTTTATCATTACCCATTCTTTCATCTTGTTATCTGTTATCATATGTTTTGTATCTTGTTGTTTCTCATTATTCTGTGTCGTATCGGCAACCCGAAAATGGGCAGAAAACTAAATAAAGATTTTACTTCTTTTCATTATATCCGAACACAACATTGGTATCGAGAGTAACCTGAAGGTACGTTTACTCTCGTGCTTTATGCTACGAACATCATGCTTTGTGCAACCGACAACATGCGCTGACCAATCAGATAGCGAGTTTCTCCCGGTTGCATGAACACGTGCAACATGTGCCAAGAGATCGACTTGGTTTATCTTTTATTCTGTTTGCTGTCCTTGCAACCACGCTGAGACCAACAATACGTCACAATATTCATCACGGCCAGGTTTCTTTTTTGAACTGTCAGAACCAACTTATCGACTGATATTCATGGACGAGAGATTATAACAGTTCTTGACACTCTTATTTGGGTAATTGATGATTCAAAAGTATTAAAAAGCTCATATATTTTGTTTGGATACATATCGTGTAAGTTCGAATATTTTTTCGTGTTAACATAACCACCATTTGAAGTCTAACTATGGCGTTGTCTCGGAGGTCAACAGTAAACGTATTCGTGCGCTGAGCGCATGTTGCCGGTTGCTTAAAGCATATTGCTCGTACACAAAAGCTCGAGAGTAAACGTACCTCAACTCACGGATACTGCTATCTCTCTCTATTGAACGCAGGCCTCGCATGCAATGTTCACTTCCTTTCCTTTATTACTAACACACGGATACTGCTATCTCTCTCTATTGAACGCAGGCCTCGCATGCAATGTTCACTTCCTTTCCTTTATTACTAACACACGGATACTGCTATCTCTCTCTATTGAACGCAGGCCTCGCATGCAATGTTCACTTCCTTTCCTCTATTACTAACACACGGATACTGCTATCTCTCTCTCTATTGAACGCAGGCCTTGCATGCAATGTTCACTCCCTTTTCTCTATCACTAACACACGGATACTGCTATCTCTCTCTATTGAACGCGGGCCTCGCAAGCAATGTTCACTCCCTCCCCTCTATTACTAACACACGGATACTGCTATCTCTCTCTATTGAACGCAGGCCTCGCATGCAATGTCCACTCCCTTTCCTCTATTACTAACACACGGATACTGCTGTCTCTCTCTATTGAACGCAGGCCTTGCATGCAATGTTCACTTCCTTTTCTCTATTACTAACACACGGATACTGCTATCTCTCTCTATTGAACGCAGGCCTCGCATGCAATGTTCACTCCCTTTCCTCTATTACTAACTCACGAATACTGCTATCTCTCTCTATTGAACGCAGGCCTCGCATGCAATGTTCACTCTCTTTCCTCTATTACTAACTCACGGATACTGCTATCTCTCTCTATTAGACGCAGGCCTCGCATGCAATGTTCACTCCCTTTCCTCTATTACTAACACACGGATACTGCTATCTCTCTCTATTGAACGCAGGCCTCGCATGCAATGTTCACTCCCTTTCCTCTATTACTAACACACGGATACTGCTATCTCTCTCTATTGAACGCAGGCCTTGCATGCAATGTTCACTCTCTTTCCTCTATCACTAACTCACGGATACTGCTATCTCTCTCTATTGAACGCAGGCCTCGCATGCAATGTTCACTCCCTTTCCTCTATTACTAACACACGGATACTGCTATCTCTCTCTATTGAACGCAGGCCTCGCATGCAATGTTCACTCCCTTTCCTCCATTACTAACTCACGGATACTGCTATCTCTCTCTATTGAACGCAGGCCTTGCATGCAATGTTCACTCCCTTTCCTCTATCACTAACACACGGATACTGCTATCTCTCTCTATTGAACGCAGGCCTTGCATGCAATGTTCACTCCCTTTCCTCTATTACTAACACACGGATACTGCTGTCTCTCTCTATTGAACGCAGGCCTTGCATGCAATGTTCACTCCCTTTCCTCTATTACTAACACACGGATACTGCTGTCTCTCTCTATTGAACGCAGGCCTTGCATGCAATGTTCACTCCCTTTTCTCTATCACTAACACACGGATACTGCTATCTCTCTCTATTGAACGCAGGCCTTGCATGCAATGTTCACTCTCTTTCCTCTATTACTATCTCACGGATACTGCTATCTCTCTCTATTGAACGCAGGCCTCGCATGCAATGTTCACTCCCTTTCCTCTATTACTAACACACGAATTAGGAAAGGTGCTTTCGTATGAATGTCTATGCATTGTCAAATGAAAAGTGAAACAAATTACTACATTTCATTACAGTCATTACAGTTACACAGTTTAGTCATCACTTTACAATTATTTCACCGTCCGTTATGATCCCTGTCTTAACGGTCCACTGTACCAGAGTATATAGGCTTCAACGGTATGTGAGAATGTGAACAAAGGAAAGCCGTAATGTATTTCTGACATGATATTCATAATAAGGACGTACATATTCTACTTTTCTTTTCTTTTATTGTATTCATGTTTGGATGGTTTCCTCCATTTTCTTCCATGGTATGTCATTCGTTGGGACAGCATACAATGTTTCATATATCATGTCTTTCAGTTGGCTCTTATGATAAAGATGACAAAATAGTCTCGATTGAGAGGTGAAATGAGAACAGTATATATGTAGTCAGGGCCTATTCAGGGCCCAGGCCTATGAGACCCGGGCCTAGGGTGGCAAATTCTCAAGGAGCGACATTTTCTTTTGAGCGGGGACAACACTGAAAATATGTCCATTTGTCGGAATTTACTTTTTTTTATGTACATATCTATTCAATATCTCCTTTTTGGGCTACCGAAGAAATAATGTGAATTGATTCACTGCATGTATATTTTATATTGAACTTTCAACCATATAGTGTCAAACCAAATTATTTCAGGACGGTATACAGTTGAATGTTGGATGGCTGTTTTCTCTTATCTTTTTTCCCAACGTATTTTAGGATGGAGAAGTAAATTAAATCTATTCTACTGGATGGATTTTTTTTTTGTATCTCATGAACCACATAGTAAACAAAGTTATGTATTATCAACAGTATATCTTAAAAATAGCATGCATGCAAACAAAAATTGAATAAGAAAAAAATTGAAGAACTTTGAAATAAAAGAGAGTGTGAAATGGATAAATTTGTCATTCCTACAGAAAACAAATTAAAGTAACACCAATACATTACTTTGTCGAATGCACTTAGGAGAGAACTACGATATTTTTGGAGCCACTCATCTCAAGCCGTTTTGTAGAAAAAAGTGTATCCGTGACAATTCAAAATGTTTAGGTGAAAATTTAAAAAAAAAGGAGAGGAAAAAATGGAACTTCATATCCTTCTTATTTGTTTGTTGATAATGTGAGACCACAATGAAAAAATCAACTGGGTGTGGAATGTAGAATTTAGAATTTTCCGTGTTGTCCCCCCTCAAGATGCGTCAGCCCCTCAAAAATCGAATTTGAGTGAATACATTTTCAAAAATCGTATATATTCATGAGAGATACATTCACTTTCTGAGACATGCCTAGAGAGCATCAAAGACAATGTTCTGTATTGCCACAGTTTTATTCCAATGTACAATGAGTCTTTTCAATTTTTCTGTACTGCAATTGCAATATTATTATTTCAACATATTATTCAGTAACGATGGAAGTAACGATGGAAGTAACGATGGAAGTAACGATGAGATGATCCTTCCTGTTGATGAGTTTTTAGTAAAAGCCCAACACAATAATCATAAATGTGCTATACTGCATAAGAACCTAGTGCTTATAATACTTCTCAATAGTGTGCTACTCTGAATCGATTACTATCCTTGTGGGAGGGGGAGGAGGGGGGGTCAAAAAATATTGTGCTCAGGGGCGCCAACATCTTGGTACGACCCTGTGTGTAGTGAGAGTACCGAAAATAGAATGATGGAGGGAAGTGTGCCAATGCTCACATCTTAGAAAGAGAAATTTATTAAAAACACTGCCGCCAAAACGGTTGCCACACGGACACAGTATAACAAAATTTATAAAAACAATGCATTATTATTTTTTTCTGAATAAGAGAATTTAATGTGAAGAAATATAAAAGTGACATTATTTCCAAGAAAAAAATTCGTGATGAAAAAATTGAATATCAAGAGTTATTAAAAAAAAGGTATTTGAGAGAAAAAATGAGATGGTTTAACGACGCTCTGTAATGATGGCACAGATATTGTCGTCTCGGAAAGATTTTCAAAAATTCCTTGATAAATTGGATGATGGGATGATGGGATGATGGGATGATGGGGTGAAGGTTTCTTAGGTGATGAGATGGATACAGTGGGAAGGAAGCGCCCGTGTCCCATATTGTAGGAACTATCCCAGCATTCGCCTTGACTACAACTATAAAGAAGCCATGGAAATCGTCATTAGGGCGTCACCAGCACATTAGGGCTAAAAGTTCCCACTAGGTCGATCATTTGTGAATATATGGTGAATGTTTTGTATGAAGTGATGATATTTCAGAAGGTATTCTTCACATGGTGTGGAGGAGTTTCATAACAATACGTTCATCCGGAGAGTTACTAAATACGATTGTTTATGATTCATTTGACACTGAAAATAGTCACAATTCATGCATCTCGCGTTACATATAACTATTATTTGTTTACTTCTTACGGTATTCGATCGTGTATAGTATCACAGAGTTCGTAAAACTACTGTCCTCAAGCCTTGTGGAAAATAAGGACTTGCACCATATGTGCTTGGCATACAGGACCAAGGAATTTCACGCCATTTGTCTTGTGAATTGAGGTAACATAAACGATCAACTTGTATCGATATTGCAGGTTATGAGTATGCTGATGAAATTCAGTTCATCTGATGGAGAAAGGTTTCCTTGAGGAATGTAACAGTTGTCATTTTCGTGCAAACTATCTCCTAGTCTTGCTGTATGTGACGGTTCAACGTATTTCCCAACTAGATTCTCAAAACAAAATCGGAATGATCAACATTTTCTTCTATTTTGAATGTTTGATATACTATTTCAACATTGATAGGCCTCACATCAATGAATAACAGAATGAATTGATACATCTTCGTGGGTAAGTTCCTATCGGGATCATGTTGGCAGGGATCGAACTGGGGGTTAAATTGCCCCTCACCTTCCGGATAGCATGAAGCGATTGCGTTAGCGGCTGAGCTACCGGCGCCCATGGTAATATTCGTTAAACCTCATTCGTTACACACATCACACGGTATTCTGAATCCTATAGCTGACTGCTGACGGATCTCAGTGCCATTGTCACAAGAATAGATCGAAGCTCTGATATTAATGTGGAACACAAAATTGACGACTTGAAGTCTCCGCCCCCTTGACGTCACAAATCGAACTGTCCAATCAACAAGGCTGTCACAACTGTAGTAGAATTCAAATATCCAATCGGGATATCTTCAAATGACCACAAATGATATAGATCCTACTGGCTGACTGGTGAAGCCACGCCTATTTCGAGTCGTCATTATTGACGACTGTATAATAAACTACGTTTGATTAGTCATGACAACTATTTCCAATGTGGAATAATCCTAGTTTTATGTTCATTTTGAGAGAAATTGGTAAACTTTTCGAAAGAGTATTCATAATTATTCTCATCAGAGGATGGAATATACAAATATTTTCACCATACATTATTTTAGTTCTTCCGTGGAATTTTTTTTTATAAATTTCGTGAATTTGCATCTTTTAAGGGGACATTGACAGTCCCATACCGACAATGTTAAATTGGCAATTCGCCGGTACCTGTTTCTCTCAAACTATTGAAAGTAAATGCACAAAACTTTCACAGTAGTTACTTAAGACCTTTGTACACCTGCACTGGAAAATTGAAGAGTCAAAAAAATTCACATGTGATTCAAATTTTTTTAGAAAGTGTCCAAAAAACATACATTTTTGAGCATATAACAATTTGTATTCCTGATGATATTATGAATGGAAAAAAAGCTCTACACAAGTATGGCACACTTGTACCTACGTGTGGTTGAGAGTTTGAGGAATTATCTTCAACAGTTTCAGAGATCCAGGTACCGGCTTTGGAAAGAACAATATTCCGAGATAAACGCATTTGAAAACAATGTGTCAAAAATGGGTCGCCTTGAAATTTGAGAAGTGGGCATACAAAGTGATCAATGCAAACATGTATATAATTAGAACCACTTTGAATAATTTGATGAGTCTTGCAGTATATGATTATTGGAACATTATACTATCAATCGAGCGCAAAAAAAATATCGAAATCATGAGAAAGTAGCTGTCAATGTCCCCTTAATTATACCTATAGGTACTATACATCCACTCATCTTTCATTTGGAAGGACTTTACAATTGAACAAGAAGATTCATATATCATTCTGAATACACCAACAGGAGGGAAATAAATCGTCCGGAATATACATATGATGTGGAGCTCTGTATTGCTTCCTAGTTTCGCTGCCACTTTGAGTATATTCGAGGTTTTCGGAAGATGGAGTTGCATTTCTCATCATAAACCTCGTCATGGAAATCACGGCACCCCATATCAACATCACAGCTCTGCATCTTGGTTGTATTTGTGTTTTTTCCATTGGGCACTGTGATGATGACTATAAGATCTATTGGCGTCGGATGAATGATTAATGAGATGAAGGTTTGTATGGGTGATTGGAAGGAGAGTGGGGAGGAAGCGGTCGTGGTCTGAATTGTGGGAACCATGCCGGCATTAGCCTAGACTACAGAGGGAAACCACGAAAAACCCCTGTAAAGATGGACGGTAGCGAAGATCGAACCAGGTCCGATATGCCCACTACCTCCCGGGCCACATGGAGCAAGTGCGTTAACCACTCAGCTACATGTGTCGGTGTATGTATTCGTGTTTATTATATTGGTAGACAAATTTCTTCTTCAGTGAATGCAAGTTTATTATCCAGACGCTTGAAATGAGTTCGTCATACGTCATGTGGACACCGAGGGGTAAGTGGGTGGGAATGGAGTAGGTAGACGCCGGGGGATCGAGGGGGGGGGGGGGGGGAAAGTGAAGTAGACACCAGTGACTTTCAGGACAGACATATGTCACGGTATCCTTCCCCCTGTCATGTTCAATCGCCATTATTTCTCATCTCACTTTCTCTTTATTACACTCTCTCTCTCTCTTTCTCTCTCTCTCTCTCTCTTACACACTCTTTCACTTTCTCTCTCTCTCTCTCTCTTTCTCTCTCTCTCTCTTACACACTCTTTTACTTTCTCTCTCTCTTCCTCCACATCTCTCACTCTCTTTCTCTCTCTCTTTCTCTCTCTCTCTCTTACACACTTTTTCACTTTCTCTCTCTCTTCCTCCACATCTCTCACTCTCTTTCTCTCTCTCTTTCTCTCTCTCTCTCTTACACACTCTTTCACTTTCTCTCTCTTCCTCCACATCTCTCACTCTCTTTCTCTCTCTCTCTTTCTCTCTCTCTCTCTCTTACACACTCTTTCACTTTCTCTCTCTCTCTTCCTCCACATCTCTCACTCTCTTTCTCTCTCTCTCTCTCTCTCTCTCTCTCTCTCTCTCTCTCTCTCTCTCTCTCTCTCATTACACACTCTTTCACTTTCTCTCTCTCTTCCTCCACATCTCTCACTCTCTGTCTCTCTCTCTCTCTCACACACACACAATTTTAACTCGATCAAAACAAATCCGGTTTGAAGATATAAATGAACATTTTCTTGTATTTTTGAAGAATACTTTTCATTTTTCATCCACCATCTATTGTTCCAAAAATTCAAGAATTTGAGTCGACGAGAATTCAGCTAATTCAAGAATTTGAGTCGACGAGAATTCAGCTAATTCAAGAATTCGAGTCGACGAGAATTCAGCTGATTCAAGAATTTGAGTCGACGAGAATTCAGCTAATTCAAGAATTTGAGTCGACGAGAATTCAGCTAATTCAAGAATTTGAGTCGACGAGAATTCAGCTAATTCAAGAATTTGAGTCAACGAGAATTCAGCTAATCCAAGAATTTGAGTCGACGAGAATTCAGCTGATTCAAGAATTTGAGTCGACGAGAATTCAGCTGATTCAAGAATTTGAGTCGACGAGAATTCAGCTAATTCAAGAATTTGAGTCGACGAGAATTCAGCTAATTCAAGAATTTGAGTGGACGAGAATTCAGCTGATTCAAGAATTTGAGTCGACGAGAATTCAGCTAATTCAAGAATTTGAGTGGACGAGAATTCAGCTAATCAAGAATTTGAGTCGACGAGAATTCAGCTAATTCAAGAATTTGAGTGGACGAGAATTCAGCTGATTCAAGAATTTGAGTCGACGAGAATTCAGCTAATTCAAGAATTTGAGTCAACGAGAATTCAGCTAATCCAAGAATTTGAGTCGACGAGAATTCAGCTGATTCAAGAATTTGAGTGGACGAGAATTCAGCTAATTCAAGAATTTGAGTCAACGAGAATTCAGCTAATCCAAGAATTTGAGTCGACGAGAATTCAGCTAATCAAGAATTTGAGTCGACGAGAATTCAGCTAATTGAAGAATTTGAGTCATCATCACACGAGTTGGAGACGTCCTGAAATCTCCAACAAGTCCATGAAAATCAATTAAACCAAATATCCAGCTTCACCAAAATGTGTGATGTCGTCAGATTCTGTCCAAGTTATGAAATAGAAGACTCCTCCATGTAGCGGTGATTGTACTGCATGGAACTCTTCCGACATTATCCCCTCCCAACGTTTCAACCCACAACCAAACCTGAGTGGTGCATTTCGAAGAGACACATTCTAAGCTGAGATGCGGGCCATCAACTAATTGCATATTCGACAATTAAGCGCAAACACTTGGAAAAACACGTACTTGAGATGTATATGCTTCACAATTACACAATATCAGTTGGTAGTTTTCACTAATACCATCTTGGAGGTACGACAAATATCTGTGTTTCACCTGCACTACAATCCACAATGTATGATACCGTCCAAGGTCTCATACCGTTCAGAAGTAATGTGAAAAAAATGATATTTAGCTAAAGTGAATCCCGCGTACTGTTAAAGAACAACTGAACAACACACTCATGGAACCAGATTCTGATGGATAAATAATGACGCGATATTTGAATAGGCTTCTGAAAAAAGGGTGAATATACCATTTCGATCATTGTAAGGAAAACATTTTGCAAGGCAATCTTGATTGGATAGACAACTTTTTTCACGTCCAATTTTTCGAACATTGATCTATTCACATGTAGTAGTTACAGAATTTGATACCAGAGTTCACTACACTAGTCAAACGCGGAATATGCGTTGTAAGATGAGCGAGATATCCCAATAAGGTATAAAAGTCGTTGAAGTAGTTCTACCCTTGCTACTTTATCGACTCTGGTATTCTACACACCTTGATATCTGAATGAGCTATAAAAGTCGTTAAAGTAGTTCTACTCTTGCCACTTCATTGACTCTGGTATTCTACACACCTTGACGCATATACAAAATACTTCATTGTTGGCCAACTCTTGAATCTAGAAAGCAGTGGATCTCGAATAATTGATTCTGTCACAATTTTTATGATATATTTTATGAATATTATCAGTTATTTTATTTTTTTTCTTCAGAACGACTGATCAGAATTGCTTACAAAATCGTAATAATGTGTCAAATCCATGTATACACATTTAGAGAAAATTCCATCCCATTTGAAAAGATTTTATTTTTCAACATTTTCCGCTCGGCCAAATCTTATGAGGTTTTTAGAAACTTTGAGATGATTTTTCCTCAAAATCGGTCCGACTGACTCATTCCAAAAACTATACAGTTCTAAGTTGGATGAGTTTTCGTGTACAAAAAAAGTTTCATGTTGATCAGTCAACCCTTGCGACCTGTGGAGTGCTTACAAAAAAAAACAAAAAACACACAAACAAAGCCCTATAAGAGTGGGATGGAGACTTCGCTACGCTCATCAATTAGAGAGATATGGATATACAACCTTTTCTAACTCAAATTTCGGAATCTGAAAATAATGGTCTATTGTCCTCACACCATTTTTCCAGGGGCCATTTCATTCATTTTCCCAATTTTAGAGGAACCTGGCAATCATCATCTCACTTTCAGAAATAATAATCTATCCATTCATCCTCATAGAACCCTATCATCTTTCCAAGTCGTGACGTACACAGTACTCGATTCTGTACCGACTTGTCTCTGTACAGAATCTGTAATGCCCACGTCATGATCCTCATAGAACCCTATCATCTTCGCAAGTCGTGACGTACACAGTACTCGATTCTGTACCGACTTGTCTCTGTACAGAATCTGTAATGCCTACGTCATGATCCTCATAGAACCCTATCATCTTTCCAAGTCGTGACGTACACAGTACTCGATTCTGTACCGACTTGTCTCTGTACAGAATCTGTAATGCCCACGTCATGATCCTCATAGAACCCTATCATCTTCCCAAGTCGTGACGTACACAGTACTCGATTCTGTACTGACTTGTCTCTGTACAGAATCTGTAATGCCCACGTCATGATCCTCATAGAACCCTATCATCTTCCCAAGTCGTGACGTACACAGTACTCGATTCTGTACTGACTTGTCTCTGTACAGAATCTGTAATGCCCACGTCATGATCCTCATAGAACCCTATCATCTTCCCAAGTCGTGACGTACACAGTACTCGATTCTGTACCGACTTGTCTCTGTACAGAATCTGTAATGCCCACGTCATGATCCTCATAGAACCCCATCATCTTCCCAAGTCGTGACGTACACAGTACTCGATTCTGTACTGACTTGTCTCTGTACAGAATCTGTAATGCCCACGTCATGATCCTCATAGAACCCCATCATCTTCCCAAGTCGTGACGTACACAGTACTCGATTCTGTACCGACTTGTCTCTGTACAGAATCTGTAATGCCCACGTCATGATCCTCATAGAACCCTATCATCTTCCCAAGTCGTGACGTACACAGTACTCGATTCTGTACCGACTCGTCTCTGTACAGAATCTGTAATGCCCACGTCATGATCCTCATAGAACCCTATCATCTTCCCAAGTCGTGACGTACACAGTACTCGATTCTGTACCGACTTGTCTCTGTACAGAATCTGTAATGCCCACGTCATGATCCTCATAGAACCCTATCATCTTCCCAAGTCGTGACGTACACAGTACTCGATTCTGTACCGACTTGTCTCTGTACAGAATCTGTAATGCCCACGTCATGATCCTCATAGAACCCTATCATCTTCCCAAGTCGTGACGTACACAGTACTCGATTCTGTACCGACTTGTCTCTGTACAGAATCTGTAATGCCCACGTCATGATCCTCATAGAACCCTATCATCTTCCCAAGTCGTGACTTACACAGTACTCGATTCTGTACCGACTTGTCTCTGTACAGAATCTGTAATGCCCACGTCATGATCCTCATAGAACCCTATCATCTTCCCAAGTCGTGACGTACACAGTACTCGATTCTGTACCGACTTGTCTCTGTACAGAATCTGTAATGCCCACGTCATGATCCTCATAGAACCCTATCATCTTTCCAAGTCGTGACGTACACAGTACTCGATTCTGTACTGACTTGTCTCTGTACAGAATCTGTAATGCCCACGTCATGATCCTCATAGAACCCTATCATCTTCCCAAGTCGTGACGTACACAGTACTCGATTCTGTACCGACTTGTCTCTGTACAGAATCTGTAATGCCCACGTCATGATCCTCATAGAACCCTATCATCTTCCCAAGTCGTGACGTACACAGTACTCGATTCTGTACCGACTTGTCTCTGTACAGAATCTGTAATGCCCACGTCATGATCCTCATAGAACCCTATCATCTTCCCAAGTCGTGACGTACACAGTACTCGATTCTGTACCGACTTGTCTCTGTACAGAATCTGTAATGCCCACGTCATGATCCTCATAGAACCCTATCATCTTCCCAAGTCGTGACGTACACAGTACTCGATTCTGTACCGACTTGTCTCTGTACAGAATCTGTAATGCAAACGTCATGATCCTCATAGAACCCTATCATCTTCCCAAGTCGTGACGTACACAGTACTCGATTCTGTACCGACTTGTCTCTGTACAGAATCTGTAATGCCCACGTCATGATCCTCATAGAACCCTATCATCTTCCCAAGTCGTGACGTACACAGTACTCGATTCTGTACCGACTTGTCTCTGTACAGAATCTGTAATGCCCACGTCATGATCCTCATAGAACCCTATCATCTTCCCAAGTCTTGACGTACACAGTACTCGATTCTGTACTGACTTGTCTCTGTACAGAATCTGTAATGCCCACGTCATGATCCTCATAGAACCCTATCATCTTCCCAAGTCGTGACGTACACAGTACTCGATTCTGTACCGACTTGTCTCTGTACAGAATCTGTAATGCCCACGTCATGATCCTCATAGAAACCTATCATCTTCCCAAGTCGTGACGTACACAGTACTCGATTCTGTACTGACTTGTCTCTGTACAGAATCTGTAATGCCCACGTCATGATCCTCATAGAACCCTATCATCTTTCCAAGTCGTGACGTACACAGTACTCGATTCTGTACCGACTTGTCTCTGTACAGAATCTGTAATGCCCACGTCATGATCCTCATAGAACCCTATCATCTTCCCAAGTCGTGACGTACACAGTACTCGATTCTGTACCGACTTGTCTCTGTACAGAATCTGTAATGCCCACGTCATGATCCTCATAGAACCCTATCATCTTCCCAAGTCGTGACGTACACAGTACTCGATTCTGTACCGACTTGTCTCTGTACAGAATCTGTAATGCCCACGTCATGATCCTCATAGAACCCTATCATCTTCCCAAGTCGTGACGTACACAGTACTCGATTCTGTACTGACTTGTCTCTGTACAGAATCTGTAATGCCCACGTCATGATCCTCATAGAACCCTATCATCTTCCCAAGTCGTGACGTACACAGTACTCGATTCTGTACTGACTTGTCTCTGTACAGAATCTGTAATGCCCACGTCATGATCCTCATAGAACCCTATCATCTTCCCAAGTCGTGACGTACACAGTACTCGATTCTGTACCGACTTGTCTCTGTACAGAATCTGTATTGCCCACGTCATGATCCTCATAGAACCCTATCATCTTCCCAAGTCGTGACGTACACAGTACTCGATTCTGTACTGACTTGTCTCTGTACAGAATCTGTAATGCCCACGTCATGATCCTCATAGAACCCTATCATCTTTCCAAGTCGTGACGTACACAGTACTCGATTCTGTACCGACTTGTCTCTGTACAGAATCTGTAATGCCCACGTCATGATCCTCATAGAACCCTATCATCTTCCCAAGTCGTGACGTACACAGTACTCGATTCTGTACCGACTTGTCTCTGTACAGAATCTGTAATGCCCACGTCATGATCCTCATAGAACCCTATCATCTTCCCAAGTCGTGACGTACACAGTACTTGATTCTGTACCGACTTGTCTCTGTACAGAATCTGTAATGCCCACGTCATGATCCTCATAGAACCCTATCATCTTTCCAAGTCGTGACGTACACAGTACTCGATTCTGTACCGACTTGTCTCTGTACAGAATCTGTAATGCCCACGTCATGATCCTCATAGAACCCTATCATCTTTCCAAGTCGTGACGTACACAGTACTCGATTCTGTACCGACTTGTCTCTGTACAGAATCTGTAATGCCCACGTCATGATCCTCATAGAACCCTATCATCTTCCCAAGTCGTGACGTACACAGTACTCGATTCTGTACCGACTTGTCTCTGTACAGAATCTGTAATGCCTACGTCATGATCCTCATAGAACCCTATCATCTTTCCAAGTCGTGACGTACACAGTACTCGATTCTGTACCGACTTGTCTCTGTACAGAATCTGTAATGCCCACGTCATGATCCTCATAGAACCCTATCATCTTCCCAAGTCGTGACGTACACAGTACTCGATTCTGTACCGACTTGTCTCTGTACAGAATCTGTAATGCCCACGTCATGATCCTCATAGAACCCTATCATCTTTCCAAGTCGTGACGTACACAGTACTCGATTCTGTACCGACTTGTCTCTGTACAGAATCTGTAATGCCCACGTCATGATCCTCATAGAACACTATCATCTTCCCAAGTCGTGACGTACACAGTACTCGATTCTGTACTGACTTGTCTCTGTACAGAATCTGTAATGCCCACGTCATGATCCTCATAGAACCCTATCATCTTCACAAGTCGTGACGTACACAGTACTCGATTCTGTACCGACTTGTCTCTGTACAGAATCTGTAATGCCCACGTCATGATCCTCATAGAACCCTATCATCTTCCCAAGTCGTGACGTACACAGTACTCGATTCTGTACCGACTTGTCTCTGTACAGAATCTGTAATGCTCACGTCATGATCCTCATAGAACCCTATCATCTTCCCAAGTCGTGACGTACACAGTACTCGATTCTGTACCGACTTGTCTCTGTACTGAATCTGTAATGCCCACGTCATGATCCTCATAGAACCCTGTCATCTTCCCAAGTCGTGACGTACACAGTACTCGATTCTGTACCGACTTGTCTCTGTACAGAATCTGTAATGCCCACGTCATGATCCTCATAGAACCCTATCATCTTCCCAAGTCGTGACGTACACAGTACTCGATTCTGTACCGACTTGTCTCTGTACAGAATCTGTAATGCCCACGTCATGATCCTCATAGAACCCTATCATCTTTCCAAGTCGTGACGTACACAGTACTCGATTCTGTACCGACTTGTCTCTGTACAGAATCTGTAATGCCCACGTCATGATCCTCATAGAACCCTATCATCTTCCCAAGTCGTGACGTACACAGTACTCGATTCTGTACTGACTTGTCTCTGTACAGAATCTGTAATGCCCACGTCATGATCCTCATAGAACCCTATCATCTTCTCAAGTCGTGACGTACACAGTACTCGATTCTGTACTGACTTGTCTCTGTACAGAATCTGTAATGCCCACGTCATGATCCTCATAGAACCCTATCATCTTCCCAAGTCGTGACGTACACAGTACTCGATTCTGTACTGACTTGTCTCTGTACAGAATCTGTAATGCCCACGTCATGATCCTCATAGAACCCTATCATCTTCCCAAGTCGTGACGTACACAGTACTCGATTCTGTACCGACTTGTCTCTGTACAGAATCTGTAATGCCCACGTCATGATCCTCATAGAACCCTATCATCTTCCCAAGTCGTGACGTACACAGTACTCGATTCTGTACCGACTTGTCTCTGTACAGAATCTGTAATGCCCACGTCATGATCCTCATAGAACCCTATCATCTTCCCAAGTCGTGACGTACACAGTACTCGATTCTGTACCGACTTGTCTCTGTACAGAATCTGTAATGCCCACGTCATGATCCTCATAGAACCATATCATCTTCCCAAGTCGTGACGTACACAATACTCGATTCTGTACCGACTTGTCTCTGTACAGAATCTGTAATGCCCACGTCATGATCCTCATAGAACCCTATCATCTTTCCAAGTCGTGACGTACACAGTACTCGATTCTGTACCGACTTGTCTCTGTACAGAATCTGTAATGCCCACGTCATGATCCTCATATAACCCTATCATCTTCCCAAGTCGTGACGTACACAGTACTCGATTCTGTACCGACTTGTCTCTGTACAGAATCTGTAATGCCCACGTCATGATCCTCATAGAACCCTATCATCTTCCCAAGTCGTGACGTACACAGTACTCGATTCTGTACCGACTTGTCTCTGTACAGAATCTGTAATGCCCACGTCATGATCCTCATAGAACCCTATCATCTTTCCAAGTCGTGACGTACACAGTACTCGATTCTGTACTGACTTGTCTCTGTACAGAATCTGTAATGCCTACGTCATGATCCTCATAGAACCCTATCATCTTCCCAAGTCGTGACGTACACAGTACTCGATTCTGTACCGACTTGTCTCTGTACAGAATCTGTAATGCCCACGTCATGATCCTCATAGAACCCTATCATCTTCCCAAGTCGTGACGTACACAGTACTCGATTCTGTACCGACTTGTCTCTGTACAGAATCTGTAATGCCCACGTCATGATCCTCATAGAACCCTATCATCTTTCCAAGTCGTGACGTACACAGTACTCGATTCTGTACCGACTTGTCTCTGTACAGAATCTGTAATGCCCACGTCATGATCCTCATAGAACCCTATCATCTTCCCAAGTCGTGACGTACACAGTACTCGATTCTGTACTGACTTGTCTCCGTACAGAATCTGTAATGCCCACGTCATGATCCTCATAGAACCCTATCATCTTCCCAAGTCGTGACGTACACAGTACTCGATTCTGTACCGACTTGTCTCTGTACAGAATCTGTAATGCCCACGTCATGATCCTCATAGAACCCTATCATCTTCCCAAGTCGTGACGTACACAGTACTCGATTCTGTACTGACTTGTCTCTGTACAGAATCTGTAATGCCCACGTCATGATCCTCATAGAACCCTATCATCTTTCCAAGTCGTGACGTACACAGTACTCGATTCTGTACTGACTTGTCTCTGTACAGAATCTGTAATGCCCACGTCATGATCCTCATAGAACCCTATCATCTTCCCAAGTCGTGACGTACACAGTACTCGATTCTGTACCGACTTGTCTCTGTACAGAATCTGTAATGCCCACGTCATGATCCTCATAGAACCCTATCATCTTCCCACGTCGTGACGTACACAGTACTCGATTCTGTACCGACTTGTCTCTGTACAGAATCTGTACTGCCCACGTCATGATCCTCATAGAACCCTATCATCTTCCCAAGTCGTGACGTACACAGTACTCGATTCTGTACCGACTTGTCTCTGTACAGAATCTGTAATGCCCACGTCATGATCCTCATAGAACCCTATCATCTTCCCAAGTCGTGACGTACACAGTACTCGATTCTGTACCGACTTGTCTCTGTACAGAATCTGTAATGCCCACGTCATGATCCTCATAGAACCCTATCATCTTCCCAAGTCGTGACGTACACAGTACTCGATTCTGTACCGACTTGTCTCTGTACAGAATCTGTAATGCTCACGTCATGATCCTCATAGAACCCTATCATCTTCCCAAGTCGTGACGTACACAGTACTCGATTCTGTACCGACTTGTCTCTGTACAGAATCTGTAATGCCCACGTCATGATCCTCATAGAACCCTATCATCTTCCCAAGTCGTGACGTACACAGTACTCGATTCTGTACCGACTTGTCTCTGTACAGAATCTGTAATGCCCACGTCATGATCCTCATAGAACCCTATCATCTTTCCAAGTCGTGACGTACACAGTACTCGATTCTGTACCGACTTGTCTCTGTACAGAATCTGTACTGCCCACGTCATGATCCTCATAGAACCCTATCATCTTCCCAAGTCGTGACGTACACAGTACTCGATTCTGTACCGACTTGTCTCTGTACAGAATCTGTAATGCCCACGTCATGATCCTCATAGAACCCTATCATCTTTAAAAGTCGTGACGTACACAGTACTCGATTCTGTACTGACTTGTCTCTGTACAGAATCTGTAATGCCCACGTCATGATCCTCATAGAACCCTATCATCTTCCCAAGTCGTGACGTACACAGTACTCGATTCTGTACCGACTTGTCTCTGTACAGAATCTGTAATGCCCACGTCATGATCCTCATAGAACCCTATCATCTTCCCAAGTCGTGACGTACACAGTACTCGATTCTGTACCGACTTGTCTCTGTACAGAATCTGTAATGCCCACGTCATGATCCTCATAGAACCCTATCATCTTCCCAAGTCGTGACGTACACAGTACTCGATTCTGTACCGACTTGTCTCTGTACAGAATCTGTAATGCCTACGTCATGATCCTCATAGAACCCTATCATCTTCCCAAGTCGTGACGTACACAGTACTCGATTCTGTACCGACTTGTCTCTGTACAGAATCTGTAATGCCCACGTCATGATCCTCATAGAACCCTATCATCTTCCCAAGTCGTGACGTACACAGTACTCGATTCTGTACCGACTTGTCTATGTACAGAATCTGTAATGCCCACGTCATGATCCTCATAGAACCCTATCATCTTCCCAAGTCGTGACGTACACAGTACTCGATTCTGTACCGAC
Source organism: Brachyptera risi (assembly GCA_964007535.1). Taxonomy (NCBI): domain Eukaryota; kingdom Metazoa; phylum Arthropoda; class Insecta; order Plecoptera; family Taeniopterygidae; genus Brachyptera; species Brachyptera risi. Next base: position 6,300,191 of record OZ023337.1, read on the forward strand.
TTGTCTCTGTACAGAATCTGTAATGCCCACGTCATGATCCTCATAGAACCCTATCATCTTCCCAAGTCGTGACGTACACAGTACTCGATTCTGTACCGACTTGTCTCTGTACAGAATCTGTAATGCCCACGTCATGATCCTCATAGAACCCTATCATCTTCCCAAGTCGTGACGTACACAGTACTCGATTCTGTACCGACTTGTCTCTGTACAGAATCTGTAATGCCCACGTCATGATCCTCATATAACCCTATCATCTTCCCAAGTCGTGACGTACACAGTACTCGATTCTGTACCGACTTGTCTCTGTACAGAATCTGTAATGCCCACGTCATGATCCTCATAGAACCCTATCATCTTCCCAAGTCGTGACGTACACAGTACTCGATTCTGTACCGACTTGTCTCTGTACAGAATCTGTAATGCCCACGTCATGATCCTCATAGAACCCTATCATCTTTCCAAGTCGTGACGTACACAGTACTCGATTCTGTACCGACTTGTCTCTGTACAGAATCTGTAATGCCCACGTCATGATCCTCATAGAACCCTATCATCTTCCCAAGTCGTGACGTACACAGTACTCGATTCTGTACTGACTTGTCTCTGTACAGAATCTGTAATGCCCACGTCATGATCCTCATAGAACCCTATCATCTTCCCAAGTCGTGACGTACACAGTACTCGATTCTGTACCGACTTGTCTCTGTACAGAATCTGTAATGCCCACGTCATGATCCTCATAGAACCCTATCATCTTCCCAAGTCGTGACGTACACAGTACTCGATTCTGTACCGACTTGTCTCTGTACAGAATCTGTAATGCCCACGTCATGATCCTCATAGAACCCTATCATCTTCCCAAGTCGTGACGTACACAGTACTCGATTCTGTACCGACTTGTCTCTGTACAGAATCTGTAATGCCCACGTCATGATCCTCATAGAACCCTATCATCTTCCCAAGTCGTGACGTACACAGTACTCGATTCTGTACCGACTTGTCTCTGTACAGAATCTGTAATGCCCACGTCATGATCCTCATAGAACCCTATCATCTTCCCAAGTCGTGACGTACACAGTACTCGATTCTGTACCGACTTGTCTCTGTACAGAATCTGTAATGCCCACGTCATGATCCTCATAGAACCCTATCATCTTTCCAAGTCGTGACGTACACAGTACTCGATTCTGTACTGACTTGTCTCTGTACAGAATCTGTAATGCCTACGTCATGATCCTCATAGAACCCTATCATCTTCCCAAGTCGTGACGTACACAGTACTCGATTCTGTACCGACTTGTCTCTGTACAGAATCTGTAATGCCCACGTCATGATCCTCATAGAACCCTATCATCTTCCCAAGTCGTGACGTACACAGTACTCGATTCTGTACCGACTTGTCTCTGTACAGAATCTGTAATGCCCACGTCATGATCCTCATAGAACCCTATCATCTTTCCAAGTCCTGACGTACACAGTACTCGATTCTGTACCGACTTGTCTCTGTACAGAATCTGTAATGCCCACGTCATGATCCTCATAGAACCCTATCATCTTCCCAAGTCGTGACGTACACAGTACTCGATTCTGTACTGACTTGTCTCCGTACAGAATCTGTAATGCCCACGTCATGATCCTCATAGAACCCTATCATCTTCCCAAGTCGTGACGTACACAGTACTCGATTCTGTACCGACTTGTCTCTGTACAGAATCTGTAATGCCCACGTCATGATCCTCATAGAACCCTATCATCTTCCCAAGTCGTGACGTACACAGTACTCGATTCTGTACTGACTTGTCTCTGTACAGAATCTGTAATGCCCACGTCATGATCCTCATAGAACCCTATCATCTTTCCAAGTCGTGACGTACACAGTACTCGATTCTGTACTGACTTGTCTCTGTACAGAATCTGTAATGCCCACGTCATGATCCTCATAGAACCCTATCATCTTCCCAAGTCGTGACGTACACAGTACTCGATTCTGTACCGACTTGTCTCTGTACAGAATCTGTAATGCCCACGTCATGATCCTCATAGAACCCTATCATCTTCCCACGTCGTGACGTACACAGTACTCGATTCTGTACCGACTTGTCTCTGTACAGAATCTGTACTGCCCACGTCATGATCCTCATAGAACCCTATCATCTTCCCAAGTCGTGACGTACACAGTACTCGATTCTGTACCGACTTGTCTCTGTACAGAATCTGTAATGCCCACGTCATGATCCTCATAGAACCCTATCATCTTCCCAAGTCGTGACGTACACAGTACTCGATTCTGTACCGACTTGTCTCTGTACAGAATCTGTAATGCCCACGTCATGATCCTCATAGAACCCTATCATCTTCCCAAGTCGTGACGTACACAGTACTCGATTCTGTACCGACTTGTCTCTGTACAGAATCTGTAATGCTCACGTCATGATCCTCATAGAACCCTATCATCTTCCCAAGTCGTGACGTACACAGTACTCGATTCTGTACCGACTTGTCTCTGTACAGAATCTGTAATGCCCACGTCATGATCCTCATAGAACCCTATCATCTTCCCAAGTCGTGACGTACACAGTACTCGATTCTGTACCGACTTGTCTCTGTACAGAATCTGTAATGCCCACGTCATGATCCTCATAGAACCCTATCATCTTTCCAAGTCGTGACGTACACAGTACTCGATTCTGTACCGACTTGTCTCTGTACAGAATCTGTACTGCCCACGTCATGATCCTCATAGAACCCTATCATCTTCCCAAGTCGTGACGTACACAGTACTCGATTCTGTACCGACTTGTCTCTGTACAGAATCTGTAATGCCCACGTCATGATCCTCATAGAACCCTATCATCTTTAAAAGTCGTGACGTACACAGTACTCGATTCTGTACTGACTTGTCTCTGTACAGAATCTGTAATGCCCACGTCATGATCCTCATAGAACCCTATCATCTTCCCAAGTCGTGACGTACACAGTACTCGATTCTGTACCGACTTGTCTCTGTACAGAATCTGTAATGCCCACGTCATGATCCTCATAGAACCCTATCATCTTCCCAAGTCGTGACGTACACAGTACTCGATTCTGTACCGACTTGTCTCTGTACAGAATCTGTAATGCCCACGTCATGATCCTCATAGAACCCTATCATCTTCCCAAGTCGTGACGTACACAGTACTCGATTCTGTACCGACTTGTCTCTGTACAGAATCTGTAATGCCCACATCATGATCCTCATAGAACCCTATCATCTTCCCAAGTCGTGACGTACACAGTACTCGATTCTGTACCGACTTGTCTCTGTACAGAATCTGTAATGCCCACGTCATGATCCTCATAGAACCCTATCATCTTCCCAAGTCGTGACGTACACAGTACTCGATTCTGTACCGACTTGTCTCTGTACAGAATCTGTAATGCCCACGTCATGATCCTCATAGAACCCTATCATCTTTCCAAGTCGTGACGTACACAGTACTCGATTCTGTACCGACTTGTCTCTGTACAGAATCTGTAATGCCCACGTCATGATCCTCATAGAACCCTATCATCTTTCCAAGTCGTGACGTACACAGTACTCGATTCTGTACCGACTTGTCTCTGTACAGAATCTGTAATGCCCACGTCATGATCCTCATAGAACCCTATCATCTTTCCAAGTCGTGACGTACACAGTACTCGATTCTGTACCGACTTGTCTCTGTACAGAATCTGTAATGCCCACATCATGATCCTCATAGAACCCTATCATCTTTCCAAGTCGTGACGTACACAGTACTCGATTCTGTACCAACTTGTCTCTGTACAGAATCTGTAATGCCCACGTCATGATCCTCATAGAACCCTATCATCTTCCCAAGTCGTGACGTACACAGTACTCGATTCTGTACCGACTTGTCTCTGTACAGAATCTGTAATGCCTACGTCATGATCCTCATAGAACCCTATCATCTTCCCAAGTCGTGACGTACACAGTACTCGATTCTGTACCGACTTGTCTCTGTACAGAATCTGTAATGCCCACGTCATGATCCTCATAGAACCCTATCATCTTCCCAAGTCGTGACGTACACAGTACTCGATTCTGTACCGACTTGTCTATGTACAGAATCTGTAATGCCCACGTCATGATCCTCATAGAACCCTATCATCTTCCCAAGTCGTGACGTACACAGTACTCGATTCTGTACCGACTTGTCTCTGTACAGAATCTGTAATGCCCACGTCATGATCCTCATAGAACCCTATCATCTTCCCAAGTCGTGACGTACACAGTACTCGATTCTGTACCGACTTGTCTCTGTACAGAATCTGTAATGCCCACGTCATGATCCTCATAGAACCCTATCATCTTCCCAAGTCGTGACGTACACAGTACTCGATTCTGTACCGACTTGTCTCTGTACAGAATCTGTAATGCCCACGTCATGATCCTCATATAACCCTATCATCTTCCCAAGTCGTGACGTACACAGTACTCGATTCTGTACCGACTTGTCTCTGTACAGAATCTGTAATGCTCACGTCATGATCCTCATAGAACCCTATCATCTTCCCAAGTCGTGACGTACACAGTACTCGATTCTGTACCGACTTGTCTCTGTACAGAATCTGTAATGCCCACGTCATGATCCTCATAGAACCCTATCATCTCTCCAAGTCGTGACGTACACAGTACTCGATTCTGTACCGACTTGTCTCTGTACAGAATCTGTAATGCCCACGTCATGATCCTCATAGAACCCTATCATCTTCCCAAGTCGTGACGTACACAGTACTCGATTCTGTACTGACTTGTCTCTGTACAGAATCTGTAATGCCCACGTCATGATCCTCATAGAACCCTATCATCTTCCCAAGTCGTGACGTACACAGTACTCGATTCTGTACCGACTTGTCTCTGTACAGAATCTGTAATGCCCACGTCATGATCCTCATAGAACCCTATCATCTTCCCAAGTCGTGACGTACACAGTACTCGATTCTGTACCGACTTGTCTCTGTACAGAATCTGTAATGCCCACGTCATGATCCTCATAGAACCCTATCATCTTCCCAAGTCGTGACGTACACAGTACTCGATTCTGTACCGACTTGTCTCTGTACAGAATCTGTAATGCCCACGTCATGATCCTCATAGAACCCTATCATCTTCCCAAGTCGTGACGTACACAGTACTCGATTCTGTACCGACTTGTCTCTGTACAGAATCTGTAATGCCCACGTCATGATCCTCATAGAACCCTATCATCTTCCCAAGTCGTGACGTACACAGTACTCGATTCTGTACCGACTTGTCTCTGTACAGAATCTGTAATGCCCACGTCATGATCCTCATAGAACCCTATCATCTTCCCAAGTCGTGACGTACACAGTACTCGATTCTGTACCGACTTGTCTCTGTACAGAATCTGTAATGCCCACGTCATGATCCTCATAGAACCCTATCATCTTCCCAAGTCGTGACGTACACAGTACTCGATTCTGTACTGACTTGTCTCTGTACAGAATCTGTAATGCCCACGTCATGATCCTCATAGAACCCTATCATCTTCCCAAGTCGTGACGTACACAGTACTCGATTCTGTACCGACTTGTCTCTGTACAGAATCTGTAATGCCCACGTCATGATCCTCATAGAACCCTATCATCTTCCCAAGTCGTGACGTACACAGTACTCGATTCTGTACCGACTTGTCTCTGTACAGAATCTGTAATGCCCACGTCATGATCCTCATAGAACCCTATCATCTTCCCAAGTCGTGACGTACACAGTACTCGATTCTGTACCGACTTGTCTCTGTACAGAATCTGTAATGCCCACGTCATGATCCTCATAGAACCCTATCATCTTCCCAAGTCGTGACGTACACAGTACTCGATTCTGTACCGACTTGTCTCTGTACAGAATCTGTAATGCCCACGTCATGATCCTCATAGAACCCTATCATCTTCCCAAGTCGTGACGTACACAGTACTCGATTCTGTACCGAATTGTCTCTGTACAGAATCTGTAATGCCCACGTCATGATCCTCATAGAACCCTATCATCTTCCCAAGTCGTGACGTACACAGTACTCGATTCTGTACTGACTTGTCTCTGTACAGAATCTGTAATGCCCACGTCATGATCCTCATAGAACCCTATCATCTTCCCAAGTCGTGACGTACACAGTACTCGATTCTGTACTGACTTGTCTCTGTACAGAATCTGTAATGCCCACGTCATGATCCTCATAGAACCCTATCATCTTCCCAAGTCGTGACGTACACAGTACTCGATTCTGTACTGACTTGTCTCTGTACAGAATCTGTAATGCCCACGTCATGATCATCATAGAACCCTATCATCTTCCCAAGTCGTGACGTACACAGTACTCGATTCTGTACTGACTTGTCTCTGTACAGAATCTGTAATGCCCACGTCATGATCCTCATAGAACCCTATCATCTTCCCAAGTCGTGACGTACACAGTACTCGATTCTGAACCGACTTGTCTCTGTACAGAATCTGTAATGCCCACGTCATGATCCTCATAGAACCCTATCATCTTCCCAAGTCGTGACGTACACAGTACTCGATTCTGTACTGACTTGTCTCTGTACAGAATCTGTAATGCCCACGTCATGATCCTCATAGAACCCTATCATCTTCCCAAGTCGTGACGTACACAGTACTCGATTCTGTACTGACTTGTCTCTGTACAGAATCTGTAATGCCCACGTCATGATCCTCATAGAACCCTATCATCTTTCCAAGTCGTGACGTACACAGTACTCGATTCTGTACTGACTTGTCTCTGTACAGAATCTGTAATGCCCACGTCATGATCCTCATAGAACCCTATCATCTTCCCAAGTCGTGACGTACACAGTACTCGATTCTGTACCGACTTGTCTCTGTACAGAATCTGTAATGCCCACGTCATGATCCTCATAGAACCCTATCATCTTCCCAAGTCGTGACGTACACAGTACTCGATTCTGTACTGACTTGTCTCTGTACAGAATCTGTAATGCCCACGTCATGATCCTCATAGAACCCTATCATCTTCCCAAGTCGTGACGTACACAGTACTTGATTCTGTACCGACTTGTCTCTGTACAGAATCTGTAATGCCCACGTCATGATCCTCATAGAACCCTATCATCTTCCCAAGTCGTGACGTACACAGTACTCGATTCTGTACTGACTTGTCTCTGTACAGAATCTGTAATGCCCACGTCATGATCCTCATAGAACCCTATCATCTTCCCAAGTCGTGACGTACACAGTACTCGATTCTGTACCGACTTGTCTCTGTACAGAATCTGTAATGCCCACGTCATGATCCTCATAGAACCCTATCATCTTCCCAAGTCGTGACGTACACAGTACTCGATTCTGTACCGACTTGTCTCTGTACAGAATCTGTAATGCCCACGTCATGATCCTCATAGAACCCTATCATCTTCCCAAGTCGTGACGTACACAGTACTCGATTCTGTACCGACTTGTCTCTGTACAGAATCTGTAATGCCCACGTCATGATCCTCATAGAACCCTATCATCTTCCCAAGTCGTGACGTACACAGTACTCGATTCTGTACCGACTTGTCTCTGTACAGAATCTGTAATGCCCACGTCATGATCCTCATAGAACCCTATCATCTTCCCAAGTCGTGACGTACACAGTACTCGATTCTGTACCGACTTGTCTCTGTACAGAATCTGTAATGCCCACGTCATGATCCTCATAGAACCCTATCATCTTCCCAAGTCGTGACGTACACAGTACTCGATTCTGTACCGACTTGTCTCTGTACAGAATCTGTAATGCCCACGTCATGATCCTCATAGAACCCTATCATCTTCCCAAGTCGTGACGTACACAGTACTCGATTCTGTACCGACTTGTCTCTGTACAGAATCTGTAATGCCCACGTCATGATCCTCATAGAACCCCATCATCTTCCCAAGTCGTGACGTACACAGTACTCGATTCTGTACCGACTTGTCTCTGTACAGAATCTGTAATGCCCACGTCATGATCCTCATAGAACCCTATCATCTTCCCAAGTCGTGACGTACACAGTACTCGATTCTGTACCGACTTGTCTCTGTACAGAATCTGTAATGCCCACGTCATGATCCTCATAGAACCCTATCATCTTCCCAAGTCGTGACGTACACAGTACTCGATTCTGTACCGACTTGTCTCTGTACAGAATCTGTAATGCCCACGTCATGATCCTCATAGAACCCTATCATCTTCCCAAGTCGTGACGTACACAGTACTCGATTCTGTACTGACTTGTCTCTGTACAGAATCTGTAATGCCCACGTTATGATCCTCATAGAACCCTATCATCTTCCCAAGTCGTGACGTACACAGTACTCGATTCTGTACCGACTTGTCTCTGTACAGAATCTGTAATGCCCACGTCATGATCCTCATAGAACCCTATCATCTTCCCAAGTCGTGACGTACACAGTACTCGATTCTGTACCGACTTGTCTCTGTACAGAATCTGTAATGCCCACGTCATGATCCTCATAAAACCCTATCATCTTCCCAAGTCGTGACGTACACAGTACTCGATTCTGTACCGACTTGTCTCTGTACAGAATCTGTAATGCCCACGTCATGATCCTCATAGAACCCTATCATCTTCCCAAGTCGTGACGTACACAGTACTCGATTCTGTACCGACTTGTCTCTGTACAGAATCTGTAATGCCCACGTCATGATCCTCATAGAACCCTATCATCTTCCCAAGGTGTGACGTACACAGTACTCGATTCTGTACCGACTTGTCTCTGTACAGAATCTGTAATGCCCACGTCATGATCCTCATAGAACCCTATCATCTTCCCAAGTCGTGACGTACACAGTACTCGATTCTGTACCGACTTGTCTCTGTACAGAATCTGTAATGCCCACGTCATGATCCTCATAGAACCCTATCATCTTCCCAAGTCGTGACGTACACAGTACTCGATTCTGTACTGACTTGTCTCTGTACAGAATCTGTAATGCCCACGTCATGATCCTCATAGAACCCTATCATCTTCCCAAGTCGTGACGTACACAGTACTCGATTCTGTACTGACTTGTCTCTGTACAGAATCTGTAATGCCCACGTCATGATCCTCATAGAACCCTATCATCTTCCCAAGTCGTGACGTACACAGTACTCGATTCTGTACTGACTTGTCTCTGTACAGAATCTGTAATGCCCACGTCATGATCCTCATAGAACCCTATCATCTTCCCAAGTCGTGACGTACACAGTACTCGATTCTGTACCGACTTGTCTCTGTACAGAATCTGTAATGCCCACGTCATGATCCTCATAGAACCCTATCATCTTCCCAAGTCGTGACGTACACAGTACTCGATTCTGTACTGACTTGTCTCTGTACAGAATCTGTAATGCCCACGTCATGATCCTCATAGAACCCTATCATCTTCCCAAGTCGTGACGTACACAGTACTCGATTCTGTACCGACTTGTCTCTGTACAGAATCTGTAATGCCCAAGTCATGATCCTCATAGAACCCTATCATCTTCCCAAGTCGTGACGTACACAGTACTCGATTCTGTACCGACTTGTCTCTGTACAGAATCTGTAATGCCCACGTCATGATCCTCATAGAACCCTATCATCTTCCCAAGTCGTGACGTACACAGTACTCGATTCTGTACCGACTTGTCTCTGTACAGAATCTGTAATGCCCACGTCATGATCCTCATAGAACCCCATCATCTTCCCAAGTCGTGACGTACACAGTACTCGATTCTGTACCGACTTGTCTCTGTACAGAATCTGTAATGCCCACGTCATGATCCTCATAGAACCCTATCATCTTCCCAAGTCGTGACGTACACAGTACTCGATTCTGTACTGACTTGTCTCTGTACAGAATCTGTAATGCCCACGTCATGATCCTCATAGAACCCTATCATCTTCCCAAGTCGTGACGTACACAGTACTCGATTCTGTACCGACTTGTCTCTGTACAGAATCTGTAATGCCCACGTCATGATCCTCATAGAACCCTATCATCTTCCCAAGTCGTGACGTACACAGTACTTGATTCTGTACCGACTTGTCTCTGTACAGAATCTGTAATGCCCACGTCATGATCCTCATAGAACCCTATCATCTTTCCAAGTCGTGACGTACACAGTACTCGATTCTGTACTGACTTGTCTCTGTACAGAATCTGTAATGCCCACGTCATGATCCTCATAGAACCCTATCATCTTTCCAAGTCGTGACGTACACAGTACTCGATTCTGTACCGACTTGTCTCTGTACAGAATCTGTAATGCCCACGTCATGATCCTCATAGAACCCTATCATCTTCCCAAGTCGTGACGTACACAGTACTCGATTCTGTACTGACTTGTCTCTGTACAGAATCTGTAATGCCCACGTCATGATCCTCATAGAACCCTATCATCTTTCCAAGTCGTGACGTACACAGTACTCGATTCTGTACCGACTTGTCTCTGTACAGAATCTGTAATGCCCACGTCATGATCCTCATAGAACCCTATCATCTTCCCAAGTCGTGACGTACACAGTACTCGATTCTGTACTGACTTGTCTCTGTACAGAATCTGTAATGCCCACGTCATGATCCTCATAGAACCCTATCATCTTTCCAAGTCGTGACGTACACAGTACTCGATTCTGTACCGACTTGTCTCTGTACAGAATCTGTAATGCCCACGTCATGATCCTCATAGAACCCTATCATCTTCCCAAGTCGTGACGTACACAGTACTCGATTCTGTACTGACTTGTCTCTGTACAGAATCTGTAATGCCCACGTCATGATCCTCATAGAACCCTATCAACTTCCCAAGTCGTGACGTACACAGTACTCGATTCTGTACCGACTTGTCTCTGTACAGAATCTGTAATGCCCACGTCATGATCCTCATAGAACCCTATCATCTTCCCAAGTCGTGACGTACACAGTACTCGATTCTGTACTGACTTGTCTCTGTACAGAATCTGTAATGCCCACCTCATGATCCTCATAGAACCCTATCATCTTCCCAAGTCGTGACGTACACAGTACTCGATTCTGTACCGACTTGTCTCTGTACAGAATCTGTAATGCCCACGTCATGATCCTCATAGAACCCTATCATCTTCCCAAGTCGTGACGTACACAGTACTCGATTCTGTACTGACTTGTCTCTGTACAGAATCTGTAATGCCCACGTCATGATCCTCATAGAACCCTATCATCTTCCCAAGTCGTGACGTACACAGTACTCGATTCTGTACCGACTTGTCTCTGTACAGAATCTGTAATGCCCACGTCATGATCCTCATAGAACCCTATCATCTTCCCAAGTCGTGACGTACACAGTACTCGATTCTGTACCGACTTGTCTCTGTACAGAATCTGTAATGCCCACGTCATGATCCTCATAGAACCCTATCATCTTCCCAAGTCGTGACGTACACAGTACTCGATTCTGTACCGACTTGTCTCTGTACAGAATCTGTAATGCCCACGTCATGATCCTCATAGAACCCTATCATCTTCCCAAGTCGTGACGTACACAGTACTCGATTCTGTACCGACTTGTCTCTGTACAGAATCTGTAATGCCCACGTCATGATCCTCATAGAACCCTATCATCTTCCCAAGTCGTGACGTACACAGTACTCGATTCTGTACCGACTTGTCTCTGTACAGAATCTGTAATGCCCACGTCATGATCCTCATAGAACCCTATCATCTTCCCAAGTCGTGACGTACACAGTACTCGATTCTGTACCGACTTGTCTCTGTACAGAATCTGTAATGCCCACGTCATGATCCTCATAGAACCCTATCATCTTCCCAAGTCGTGACGTACACAGTACTCGATTCTGTACTGACTTGTCTCTGTACAGAATCTGTAATGCCCACGTCATGATCCTCATAGAACCCTATCATCTTCCCAAGTCGTGACGTACACAGTACTCGATTCTGTACCGACTTGTCTCTGTACAGAATCTGTAATGCCCACGTCATGATCCTCATAGAACCCTATCATCTTCCCAAGTCGTGACGTACACAGTACTCGATTCTGTACCGACTTGTCTCTGTACAGAATCTGTAATGCCCACGTCATGATCCTCATAGAACCCTATCATCTTCCCAAGTCGTGACGTACACAGTACTCGATTCTGTACCGACTTGTCTCTGTACAGAATCTGTAATGCCCACGTCATGATCCTCATAGAACCCTATCATCTTCCCAAGTCGTGACGTACACAGTACTCGATTCTGTACCGACTTGTCTCTGTACAGAATCTGTAATGCCCACGTCATGATCCTCATAGAACCCTATCATCTTCCCAAGTCGTGACGTACACAGTACTCGATTCTGTACCGACTTGTCTCTGTACAGAATCTGTAATGCCCACGTCATGATCCTCATAGAACCCTATCATCTTCCCAAGTCGTGACGTACACAGTACTCGATTCTGTACCGACTTGTCTCTGTACAGAATCTGTAATGCCCACGTCATGATCCTCATAGAACCCTATCATCTTCCCAAGTCGTGACGTACACAGTACTCGATTCTGTACTGACTTGTCTCTGTACAGAATCTGTAATGCCTACGTCATGATCCTCATAGAACCCTATCATCTTCCCAAGTCGTGACGTACACAGTACTCGATTCTGTACCGACTTGTCTCTGTACAGAATCTGTAATGCCCACGTCATGATCCTCATAGAACCCTATCATCTTCCCAAGTCGTGACGTACACAGTACTCGATTCTGTACCGACTTGTCTCTGTACAGAATCTGTAATGCCCACGTCATGATCCTCATAGAACCCTATCATCTTCCCAAGTCGTGACGTACACAGTACTCGATTCTGTACCGACTTGTCTCTGTACAGAATCTGTAATGCCCACGTCATGATCCTCATAGAACCCTATCATCTTTCCAAGTCGTGACGTACACAGTACTCGATTCTGTACCGACTTGTCTCTGTACAGAATCTGTAATGCCCACGTCATGATCCTCATAGAACCCTATCATCTTCCCAAGTCTTGACGTACACAGTACTCGATTCTGTACCGACTTGTCTCTGTACAGAATCTGGAATGCCCACGTCATGATCCTCATAGAACCCTATCATCTTCCCAAGTCGTGACGTACACAGTACTCGATTCTGTACTGACTTGTCTCTGTACAGAATCTGTAATGCCCACGTCATGATCCTCATAGAACCCTATCATCTTTCCAAGTCGTGACGTACACAGTACTCGATTCTGTACTGACTTGTCTCTGTACAGAATCTGTAATGCCCACGTCATGATCCTCATAGAACCCTATCATCTTCCCAAGTCGTGACGTACACAGTACTCGATTCTGTACCGACTTGTCTCTGTACAGAATCTGTAATGCCCACGTCATGATCCTCATAGAACCCTATCATCTTTCCAAGTCGTGACGTACACAGTACTCGATTCTGTACCGACTTGTCTCTGTACAGAATCTGTAATGCCCACGTCATGATCCTCATAGAACCCTATCATCTTCCCAAGTCGTGACGTACACAGTACTCGATTCTGTACCGACTTGTCTCTGTACAGAATCTGTAATGCCCACGTCATGATCCTCATAGAACCCTATCATCTTTCCAAGTCGTGACGTACACAGTACTCGATTCTGTACCGACTTGTCTCTGTACAGAATCTGTAATGCCCACGTCATGATCCTCATAGAACCCTATCATCTTCCCAAGTCGTGACGTACACAGTACTCGATTCTGTACTGACTTGTCTCTGTACAGAATCTGTAATGCCCACGTCATGATCCTCATAGAACCCTATCATCTTCCCAAGTCGTGACGTACACAGTACTCGATTCTGTACCGACTTGTCTCTGTACAGAATCTGTAATGCCCACGTCATGATCCTCATAGAACCCTATCATCTTCCCAAGTCGTGACGTACACAGTACTCGATTCTGTACCGACTTGTCTCTGTACAGGATCTGTAATGCCCACGTCATGATCCTCATAGAACCCTATCATCTTCCCAAGTCGTGACGTACACAGTACTCGATTCTGTACTGACTTGTCTCTGTACAGAATCTGTAATGCCCACGTCATGATCCTCATAGAACCCTATCATCTTCCCAAGTCGTGACGTACACAGTACTCGATTCTGTACCGACTTGTCTCTGTACAGAATCTGTAATGCCCACGTCATGATCCTCATAGAACCCTATCATCTTCCCAAGTCGTGACGTACACAGTACTCGATTCTGTACCGACTTGTCTCTGTACAGAATCTGTAATGCTCACGTCATGATCCTCATAGAACCCTATCATCTTCCCAAGTCGTGACGTACACAGTACTCGATTCTGTACCGACTTGTCTCTGTACAGAATCTGTAATGCTCACGTCATGATCCTCATAGAACCCTATCATCTTCCCAAGTCGTGACGTACACAGTACTCGATTCTGTACTGACTTGTCTCTGTACAGAATCTGTAATGCCCACGTCATGATCCTCATAGAACCCTATCATCTTCCCAAGTCGTGACGTACACAGTACTCGATTCTGTACCGACTTGTCTCTGTACAGAATCTGTAATGCCCACGTCATGATCCTCATAGAACCCTATCATCTTCCCAAGTCGTGACGTACACAGTACTCGATTCTGTACTGACTTGTCTCTGTACAGAATCTGTAATGCCCACGTCATGATCCTCATAGAACCCTATCATCTTCCCAAGTCGTGACGTACACAGTACTCGATTCTGTACCGACTTGTCTCTGTACAGAATCTGTAATGCCCACGTCATGATCCTCATAGAACCCTATCATCTTCCCAAGTCGTGACGTACACAGTACTTGATTCTGTACCGACTTGTCTCTGTACAGAATCTGTAATGCCCACGTCATGATCCTCATAGAACCCTATCATCTTTCCAAGTCGTGACGTACACAGTACTCGATTCTGTACCGACTTGTCTCTGTACAGAATCTGTAATGCCCACGTCATGATCCTTATAGAACCCTATCATCTTCCCAAGTCGTGACGTACACAGTACTCGATTCTGTACTGACTTGTCTCTGTACAGAATCTGTAATGCCCACGTCATGATCCTCATAGAACCCTATCATCTTCCCAAGTCGTGACGTACACAGTACTCGATTCTGTACCGACTTGTCTCTGTACAGAATCTGTAATGCCCACGTCATGATCCTCATAGAACCCTATCATCTTCCCAAGTCGTGACGTACACAGTACTCGATTCTGTACCGACTTGTCTCTGTACAGAATCTGTAATGCCCACGTCATGATCCTCATAGATCCCTATCATCTTCCCAAGTCGTGACGTACACAGTACTCGATTCTGTACCGACTTGTCTCTGTACAGAATCTGTAATGCCCACGTCATGATCCTCATAGAACCCTATCATCTTCCCAAGTCGTGACGTACACAGTACTCGATTCTGTACCGACTTGTCTCTGTACAGAATCTGTAATGCCCACGTCATGATCCTCATAGAACCCTATCATCTTCCCAAGTCGTGACGTACACAGTACTCGATTCTGTACCGACTTGTCTCTGTACAGAATCTGTAATGCCCACGTCATGATCCTCATAGAACCCTATCATCTTCCCAAGTCGTGACGTACACAGTACTCGATTCTGTACCGACTTGTCTCTGTACAGAATCTGTAATGCCCACGTCATGATCCTCATAGAACCCTATCATCTTCCCAAGTCGTGACGTACACAGTACTCGATTCTGTACCGACTTGTCTCTGTACAGAATCTGTAATGCCCACGTCATGATCCTCATAGAACCCTATCATCTTCCCAAGTCGTGACGTACACAGTACTCGATTCTGTACCGACTTGTCTCTGTACAGAATCTGTAATGCTCACGTCATGATCCTCATAGAACCCTATCATCTTCCCAAGTCGTGACGTACACAGTACTCGATTCTGTACCGACTTGTCTCTGTACAGAATCTGTAATGCCCACGTCATGATCCTCATAGAACCCTATCATCTTTCCAAGTCGTGACGTACACAGTACTCGATTCTGTACTGACTTGTCTCTGTACAGAATCTGTAATGCCCACGTCATGATCCTCATAGAACCCTATCATCTTCCCAAGTCGTGACGTACACAGTACTCGATTCTGTACCGACTTGTCTCTGTACAGAATCTGTAATGCCCAAGTCATGATCCTCATAGAACCCTATCATCTTCCCAAGTCGTGACGTACACAGTACTCGATTCTGTACCGACTTGTCTCCGTACAGAATCTGTAATGCCCACGTCATGATCCTCATAGAACCCTATCATCTTTCCAAGTCGTGACGTACACAGTACTCGATTCTGTACCGACTTGTCTCCGTACAGAATCTGTAATGCCCACGTCATGATCCTCATAGAACCCTATCATCTTCCCAAGTCGTGACGTACACAGTACTCGATTCTGTACCGACTTGTCTCTGTACAGAATCTGTAATGCCCACGTCATGATCCTCATAGAACCCTATCATCTTTCCAAGTCGTGACGTACACAGTACTCGATTCTGTACCGACTTGTCTCCGTACAGAATCTGTAATGCCCACGTCATGATCCTCATAGAACCCTATCATCTTCCCAAGTCGTGACGTACACAGTACTCGATTCTGTACCGACTTGTCTCTGTACAGAATCTGTAATGCCCACGTCATGATCCTCATAGAACCCTATCATCTTCCCAAGTCGTGACGTACACAGTACTCGATTCTGTACCGACTTGTCTCTGTACAGAATCTGTAATGCCCACGTCATGATCCTCATAGAACCCTATCATCTTCCCAAGTCGTGACGTACACAGTACTCGATTCTGTACCGACTTGTCTCTGTACAGAATCTGTAATGCCCACGTCATGATCCTCATAGAACCCTATCATCTTCCCAAGTCGTGACGTACACAGTACTCGATTCTGTACCGACTTGTCTCTGTACAGAATCTGTAATGCTCACGTCATGATCCTCATAGAACCCTATCATCTTCCCAAGTCGTGACGTACACAGTACTCGATTCTGTACCGACTTGTCTCTGTACAGAATCTGTAATGCCCACGTCATGATCCTCATAGAACCCTATCATCTTCCCAAGTCGTGACGTACACAGTACTCGATTCTGTACTGACTTGTCTCTGTACAGAATCTGTAATGCCCACGTCATGATCCTCATAGAACCCTATCATCTTCCCAAGTCGTGACGTACACAGTACTCGATTCTGTACCGACTTGTCTCTGTACAGAATCTGTAATGCCCACGTCATGATCCTCATAGAACCCTATCATCTTCCCAAGTCGTGACGTACACAGTACTCGATTCTGTACCGACTTGTCTCTGTACAGAATCTGTAATGCCCACGTCATGATCCTCATAGAACCCTATCATCTTCCCAAGTCGTGACGTACACAGTACTCGATTCTGTACCGACTTGTCTCTGTACAGAATCTGTAATGCCCACGTCATGATCCTCATAGAACCCTATCATCTTTCCAAGTCGTGACGTACATAGTACTCGATTCTGTACCGACTTGTCTCTGTACAGAATCTGTAATGCCCACGTCATGATCCTCATAGAACCCTATCATCTTCCCAAGTCGTGACGTACACAGTACTCGATTCTGTACCGACTTGTCTCTGTACAGAATCTGTAATGCCCACGTCATGATCCTCATAGAACCCTATCATCTTCCCAAGTCGTGACGTACACAGTACTCGATTCTGTACTGACTTGTCTCTGTACAGAATCTGTAATGCCCACGTCATGATCCTCATAGAACCCTATCATCTTCCCAAGTCGTGACGTACACAGTACTCGATTCTGTACCGACTTGTCTCTGTACAGAATCTGTAATGCCCACGTCATGATCCTCATAGAACCCTATCATCTTCCCAAGTCGTGACGTACACAGTACTCGATTCTGTACCGACTTGTCTCTGTACAGAATCTGTAATGCCCACGTCATGATCCTCATAGAACCCTATCATCTTCCCAAGTCGTGACGTACACAGTACTCGATTCTGTACCGACTTGTCTCTGTACAGAATCTGTAATGCCCACGTCATGATCCTCATAGAACCCTATCATCTTCCCAAGTCGTGACGTACACAGTACTCGATTCTGTACTGACTTGTCTCTGTACAGAATCTGTAATGCCCACGTCATGATCCTCATAGAACCCTATCATCTTCCCAAGTCGTGACGTACACAGTACTCGATTCTGTACCGACTTGTCTCTGTACAGAATCTGTAATGCCCACGTCATGATCCTCATAGAACCCTATCATCTTCCCAAGTCGTGACGTACACAGTACTCGATTCTGTACCGACTTGTCTCTGTACAGAATCTGTAATGCCCACGTCATGATCCTCATAGAACCCTATCATCTTCCCAAGTCGTGACGTACACAGTACTCGATTCTGTACCGACTTGTCTCTGTACAGAATCTGTAATGCCCACGTCATGATCCTCATAGAACCCTATCATCTTCCCAAGTCGTGACGTACACAGTACTCGATTCTGTACCGACTTGTCTCTGTACAGAATCTGTAATGCCCACGTCATGATCCTCATAGAACCCTATCATCTTTCCAAGTCGTGACGTACACAGTACTCGATTCTGTACCGACTTGTCTCTGTACAGAATCTGTAATGCCCACGTCATGATCCTCATAGAACCCTATCATCTTCCCAAGTTGTGACGTACACAGTACTCGATTCTGTACCGACTTGTCTCTGTACAGAATCTGTAATGCCCACGTCATGATCCTCATAGAACCCTATCATCTTCCCAAGTCGTGACGTACACAGTACTCGATTCTGTACCAACTTGTCTCTGTACAGAATCTGTAATGCCCACGTCATGATCCTCATAGAACCCTATCATCTTCCCAAGTCGTGACGTACACAGTACTCGATTCTGTACCGACTTGTCTCTGTACAGAATCTGTAATGCCCACGTCATGATCCTCATAGAACCCTATCATCTTCCCAAGTCGTGACGTACACAGTACTCGATTCTGTACCGACTTGTCTCTGTACAGAATCTGTAATGCCCACGTCATGATCCTCATAGAACCCTATCATCTTCCCAAGTCGTGACGTACACAGTACTCGATTCTGTACCGACTTGTCTCTGTACAGAATCTGTAATGCCCACGTCATGATCCTCATAGAACCCTATCATCTTCCCAAGTCGTGACGTACACAGTACTCGATTCTGTACCGACTTGTCTCTGTACAGAATCTGTAATGCCCACGTCATGATCCTCATAGAACCCTATCATCTTTCCAAGTCGTGACGTACACAGTACTCGATTCTGTACCGACTTGTCTCTGTACAGAATCTGTAATGCCCACGTCATGATCCTCATAGAACCCTATCATCTTCCCAAGTTGTGACGTACACAGTACTCGATTCTGTACCGACTTGTCTCTGTACAGAATCTGTAATGCCCACGTCATGATCCTCATAGAACCCTATCATCTTCCCAAGTCGTGACGTACACAGTACTCGATTCTGTACCGACTTGTCTCTGTACAGAATCTGTAATGCCCACGTCATGATCCTCATAGAACCCTATCATCTTCCCAAGTCGTGACGTACACAGTACTCGATTCTGTACCGACTTGTCTCTGTACAGAATCTGTAATGCCCACGTCATGATCCTCATAGAACCCTATCATCTTCCCAAGTCGTGACGTACACAGTACTCGATTCTGTACCGACTTGTCTCTGTACAGAATCTGTAATGCCCACGTCATGATCCTCATAGAACCCTATCATCTTCCCAAGTCGTGACGTACACAGTACTCGATTCTGTACCGACTTGTCTCTGAACAGAATCTGTAATGCCCACGTCATGATCCTCATAGAACCCTATCATCTTTCCAAGTCGTGACGTACACAGTACTCGATTCTGTACTGACTTGTCTCTGTACAGAATCTGTAATGCCCACGTCATGATCCTCATAGAACCCTATCATCTTCCCAAGTCGTGACGTACACAGTACTCGATTCTGTACCGACTTGTCTCTGTACAGAATCTGTAATGCCCACGTCATGATCCTCATAGAACCCTATCATCTTCCCAAGTCGTGACGTACACAGTACTCGATTCTGTACCGACTTGTCTCTGTACAGAATCTGTAATGCCCACGTCATGATCCTCATAGAACCCTATCATCTTCCCAAGTCGTGACGTACACAGTACTCGATTCTGTACTGACTTGTCTCTGTACAGAATCTGTAATGCCCACGTCATGATCCTCATAGAACCCTATCATCTTCCCAAGTCGTGACGTACACAGTACTCGATTCTGTACCGACTTGTCTCTGTACAGAATCTGTAATGCCCACGTCATGATCCTCATAGAACCCTATCATCTTCCCAAGTCGTGACGTACACAGTACTTGATTCTGTACCGACTTGTCTCTGTACAGAATCTGTAATGCCCACGTCATGATCCTCATAGAACCCTATCATCTTTCCAAGTCGTGACGTACACAGTACTCGATTCTGTACCGACTTGTCTCTGTACAGAATCTGTAATGCCCACGTCATGATCCTCATAGAACCCTATCATCTTCCCAAGTCGTGACTTACACAGTACTCGATTCTGTACTGACTTGTCTCTGTACAGAATCTGTAATGCCCACGTCATGATCCTCATAGAACCCTATCATCTTTCCAAGTCGTGACGTACACAGTACTCGATTCTGTACCGACTTGTCTCTGTACAGAATCTGTAATGCCCACGTCATGATCCTCATAGAACCCTATCATCTTCCCAAGTCGTGACTTACACAGTACTCGATTCTGTACTGACTTGTCTCTGTACAGAATCTGTAATGCCCACGTCATGATCCTCATAGAACCCTATCATCTTTCCAAGTCGTGACGTACACAGTACTCGATTCTGTACCGACTTGTCTCTGTACAGAATCTGTAATGCCCACGTCATGATCCTCATAGAACCCTATCATCTTCCCAAGTCGTGACGTACACAGTACTCGATTCTGTACTGACTTGTCTCTGTACAGAATCTGTAATGCCCACGTCATGATCCTCATAGAACCCTATCATCTTCCCAAGTCGTGACGTACACAGTACTCGATTCTGTACCGACTTGTCTCTGTACAGAATCTGTAATGCCCACGTCATGATCCTCATAGAACCCTATCATCTTCCCAAGTCGTGACGTACACAGTACTCGATTCTGTACTGACTTGTCTCTGTACAGAATCTGTAATGCCCACGTCATGATCCTCATAGAACCCTATCATCTTCCCAAGTCGTGACGTACACAATACTCGATTCTGTACCGACTTGTCTCTGTACAGAATCTGTAATGCCCACGTCATGATCCTCATAGAACCCTATCATCTTCCCAAGTCGTGACGTACACAGTACTCGATTCTGTACTGACTTGTCTCTGTACAGAATCTGTAATGCCCACGTCATGATCCTCATAGAACCCTATCATCTTCCCAAGTCGTGACGTACACAGTACTCGATTCAGTACCGACTTGTCTCTGTACAGAATCTGTAATGCCCACGTCATGATCCTCATAGAACCCTATCATCTTCCCAAGTCGTGACGTACACAGTACTCGATTCTGTACTGACTTGTCTCTGTACAGAATCTGTAATGCCCACGTCATGATCCTCATAGAACCCTATCATCTTCCCAAGTCGTGACGTACACAGTACTCGATTCTGTACCGACTTGTCTCTGTACAGAATCTGTAATGCCCACGTCATGATCCTCATAGAACCCTATCATCTTCCCAAGTCGTGACGTACACAGTACTCGATTCTGTACTGACTTGTCTCTGTACAGAATCTGTAATGCCCACGTCATGATCCTCATAGAACCCTATCATCTTCCCAAGTCGTGACGTACACAGTACTCGATTCTGTACCGTCTTTTCTCTGTACAGAATCTGTAATGCCCACGTCATGATCCTCATAGAACCCTATCATCTTCCCAAGTCGTGACGTACACAATACTCGATTCTGTACCGACTTGTCTCTGTACAGTATCTGTAATGCCCACGTCATGATCCTCATAGAACCCTATCATCTTTCCAAGTCGTGACGTACACAGTACTCGATTCTGTACCGACTTGTCTCTGTACAGAATCTGTAATGCCCACGTCATGATCCTCATAGAACCCTATCATCTTTCCAAGTCGTGACGTACACAGTACTCGATTCTGTACTGACTTGTCTCTGTACAGAATCTGTAATGCCCACGTCATGATCCTCATAGAACCCTATCATCTTCCCAAGTCGTGACGTACACAGTACTCGATTCTGTACCGACTTGTCTCTGTACAGAATCTGTAATGCCCACGTCATGATCCTCATAGAACCCTATCATCTTCCCAAGTCGTGACGTACACAGTACTCGATTCTGTACCGACTTGTCTCTGTACAGAATCTGTAATGCCCACGTCATGATCCTCATAGAACCCTATCATCTTCCCAAGTCGTGACGTACACAGTACTCGATTCTGTACTGACTTGTCTCTGTACAGAATCTGTAATGCCTACGTCATGATCCTCATAGAACCCTATCATCTTCCCAAGTCGTGACGTACACAGTACTCGATTCTGTACCGACTTGTCTCTGTACAGAATCTGTAATGCCCACGTCATGATCCTCATAGAACCCTATCATCTTCCCAAGTCGTGACGTACACAGTACTCGATTCTGTACTGACTTGTCTCTGTACAGAATCTGTAATGCCTACGTCATGATCCTCATAGAACCCTATCATCTTCCCAAGTCGTGACGTACACAGTACTCGATTCTGTACCGACTTGTCTCTGTACAGAATCTGTAATGCCCACGTCATGATCCTCATAGAACCCTATCATCTTCCCAAGTCGTGACGTACACAGTACTCGATTCTGTACCGACTTGTCTCTGTACAGAATCTGTAATGCCCACGTCATGATCCTCATAGAACCCTATCATCTTCCCAAGTCTTGACGTACACAGTACTCGATTCTGTACCGACTTGTCTCTGTACAGAATCTGGAATGCCCACGTCATGATCCTCATAGAACCCTATCATCTTCCCAAGTCGTGACGTACACAGTACTCGATTCTGTACTGACTTGTCTCTGTACAGAATCTGTAATGCCCACGTCATGATCCTCATAGAACCCTATCATCTTTCCAAGTCGTGACGTACACAGTACTCGATTCTGTACCGACTTGTCTCTGTACAGAATCTGTAATGCCCACGTCATGATCCTCATAGAACCCTATCATCTTTCCAAGTCGTGACGTACACAGTACTCGATTCTGTACCGACTTGTCTCTGTACAGAATCTGTAATGCCCACGTCATGATCCTCATAGAACCCTATCATCTTTCCAAGTCGTGACGCACACAGTACTCGATTCTGTACCGACTTGTCTCTGTACAGAATCTGTAATGCCCACGTCATGATCCTCATAGAACCCTATCATCTCTCCAAGTCGTGACGTACACAGTACTCGATTCTGTACCGACTTGTCTCTGTACAGAATCTGTAATGCCCACGTCATGATCCTCATAGAACCCTATCATCTTTCCAAGTCGTGACGTACACAGTACTCGATTCTGTACTGACTTGTCTCTGTACAGAATCTGTAATGCCCACGTCATGATCCTCATAGAACCCTATCATCTTTCCAAGTCGTGACGCACACAGTACTCGATTCTGTACCGACTTGTCTCTGTACAGAATCTGTAATGCCCACGTCATGATCCTCATAGAACCCTATCATCTTCCCAAGTCGTGACGTACACAGTACTCGATTCTGTACCGACTTGTCTCTGTACAGAATCTGTAATGCCCACGTCATGATCCTCATAGAACCCTATCATCTTTCCAAGTCGTGACGTACACAGTACTCGATTCTGTACCGACTTGTCTCTGTACAGAATCTGTAATGCCCACGTCATTATCCTCATAGAACCCTATCATCTTCCCAAGTCGTGACGTACACAGTACTCGATTCTGTACTGACTTGTCTCTGTACAGAATCTGTAATGCCTACGTCATGATCCTCATAGAACCCTATCATCTTCCCAAGTCGTGACGTACACAGTACTCGATTCTGTACCGACTTGTCTCTGTACAGAATCTGTAATGCCCACGTCATGATCCTCATAGAACCCTATCATCTTCCCAAGTCGTGACGTACACAGTACTCGATTCTGTACCGACTTGTCTCTGTACAGAATCTGTAATGCCCACGTCATGATCCTCATAGAACCCTATCATCTTCCCAAGTCTTGACGTACACAGTACTCGATTCTGTACCGACTTGTCTCTGTACAGAATCTGGAATGCCCACGTCATGATCCTCATAGAACCCTATCATCTTCCCAAGTCGTGACGTACACAGTACTCGATTCTGTACTGACTTGTCTCTGTACAGAATCTGTAATGCCCACGTCATGATCCTCATAGAACCCTATCATCTTTCCAAGTCGTGACGTACACAGTACTCGATTCTGTACCGACTTGTCTCTGTACAGAATCTGTAATGCCCACGTCATGATCCTCATAGAACCCTATCATCTTTCCAAGTCGTGACGTACACAGTACTCGATTCTGTACCGACTTGTCTCTGTACAGAATCTGTAATGCCCACGTCATGATCCTCATAGAACCCTATCATCTTTCCAAGTCGTGACGCACACAGTACTCGATTCTGTACCGACTTGTCTCTGTACAGAATCTGTAATGCCCACGTCATGATCCTCATAGAACCCTATCATCTCTCCAAGTCGTGACGTACACAGTACTCGATTCTGTACCGACTTGTCTCTGTACAGAATCTGTAATGCCCACGTCATGATCCTCATAGAACCCTATCATCTTTCCAAGTCGTGACGTACACAGTACTCGATTCTGTACCGACTTGTCTCTGTACAGAATCTGTAATGCCCACGTCATGATCCTCATAGAACCCTATCATCTTTCCAAGTCGTGACGCACACAGTACTCGATTCTGTACCGACTTGTCTCTGTACAGAATCTGTAATGCCCACGTCATGATCCTCATAGAACCCTATCATCTTCCCAAGTCGTGACGTACACAGTACTCGATTCTGTACCGACTTGTCTCTGTACAGAATCTGTAATGCCCACGTCATGATCCTCATAGAACCCTATCATCTTTCCAAGTCGTGACGTACACAGTACTCGATTCTGTACCGACTTGTCTCTGTACAGAATCTGTAATGCCCACGTCATTATCCTCATAGAACCCTATCATCTTCCCAAGTCGTGACGTACACAGTACTCGATTCTGTACTGACTTGTCTCTGTACAGAATCTGTAATGCCCACGTCATGATCCTCATAGAACCCTATCATCTTCCCAAGTCGTGACGTACACAGTACTCGATTCTGTACCGACTTGTCTCTGTACAGAATCTGTAATGCCCACGTCATGATCCTCATAGAACCCTATCATCTCCCCAAGTCGTGACGTACACAGTACTCGATTCTGTACCGACTTGTCTCTGTACAGGATCTGTAATGCCCACGTCATGATCCTCATAGAACCCTATCATCTTCCCAAGTCGTGACGTACACAGTACTCGATTCTGTACTGACTTGTCTCTGTACAGAATCTGTAATGCCCACGTCATGATCCTCATAGAACCCTATCATCTTCCCAAGTCGTGACGTACACAGTACTCGATTCTGTACCGACTTGTCTCTGTACAGAATCTGTAATGCCCACGTCATGATCCTCATAGAACCCTATCATCTTCCCAAGTCGTGACGTACACAGTACTCGATTCTGTACCGACTTGTCTCTGTACAGAATCTGTAATGCTCACGTCATGATCCTCATAGAACCCTATCATCTTCCCAAGTCGTGACGTACACAGTACTCGATTCTGTACCGACTTGTCTCTGTACAGAATCTGTAATGCTCACGTCATGATCCTCATAGAACCCTATCATCTTCCCAAGTCGTGACGTACACAGTAATCGATTCTGTACTGACTTGTCTCTGTACAGAATCTGTAATGCCCACGTCATGATCCTCATAGAACCCTATCATCTTCCCAAGTCGTGACGTACACAGTACTCGATTCTGTACCGACTTGTCTCTGTACAGAATCTGTAATGCCCACGTCATGATCCTCATAGAACCCTATCATCTTCCCAAGTCGTGACGTACACAGTACTCGATTCTGTACTGACTTGTCTCTGTACAGAATCTGTAATGCCCACGTCATGATCCTCATAGAACCCTATCATCTTCCCAAGTCGTGACGTACACAGTACTCGATTCTGTACCGACTTGTCTCTGTACAGAATCTGTAATGCCCACGTCATGATCCTCATAGAACCCTATCATCTTCCCAAGTCGTGACGTACACAGTACTTGATTCTGTACCGACTTGTCTCTGTACAGAATCTGTAATGCCCACGTCATGATCCTCATAGAACCCTATCATCTTTCCAAGTCGTGACGTACACAGTACTCGATTCTGTACCGACTTGTCTCTGTACAGAATCTGTAATGCCCACGTCATGATCCTCATAGAACCCTATCATCTTCCCAAGTCGTGACGTACACAGTACTCGATTCTGTACTGACTTGTCTCTGTACAGAATCTGTAATGCCCACGTCATGATCCTCATAGAACCCTATCATCTTCCCAAGTCGTGACGTACACAGTACTCGATTCTGTACCGACTTGTCTCTGTACAGAATCTGTAATGCCCACGTCATGATCCTCATAGAACCCTATCATCTTTCCAAGTCGTGACGTACATAGTACTCGATTCTGTACCGACTTGTCTCTGTACAGAATCTGTAATGCCCACGTCATGATCCTCATAGAACCCTATCATCTTCCCAAGTCGTGACGTACACAGTACTCGATTCTGTACCGACTTGTCTCTGTACAGAATCTGTAATGCCCACGTCATGATCCTCATACAACCCTATCATCTTCCCAAGTCGTGACGTACACAGTACTCGATTCTGTACCGACTTGTCTCTGTACAGAATCTGTAATGCCCACGTCATGATCCTCATAGAACCCTATCATCTTCCCAAGTCGTGACGTACACAGTACTCGATTCTGTACCGACTTGTCTCTGTACAGAATCTGTAATGCCCACGTCATGATCCTCATAGAACCCTATCATCTTCCCAAGTCGTGACGTACACAGTACTCGATTCTGTACCGACTTGTCTCTGTACAGAATCTGTAATGCCCACGTCATGATCCTCATAGAACCCTATCATCTTCCCAAGTCGTGACGTACACAGTACTCGATTCTGTACCGACTTGTCTCTGTACAGAATCTGTAATGCCCACGTCATGATCCTCATAGAACCCTATCATCTTTCCAAGTCGTGACGTACACAGTACTCGATTCTGTACCGACTTGTCTCTGTACAGAATCTGTAATGCCCACGTCATGATCCTCATAGAACCCTATCATCTTCCCAAGTTGTGACGTACACAGTACTCGATTCTGTACCGACTTGTCTCTGTACAGAATCTGTAATGCCCACGTCATGATCCTCATAGAACCCTATCATCTTCCCAAGTCGTGACGTACACAGTACTCGATTCTGTACCGACTTGTCTCTGTACAGAATCTGTAATGCCCACGTCATGATCCTCATAGAACCCTATCATCTTCCCAAGTCGTGACGTACACAGTACTCGATTCTGTACCGACTTGTCTCTGTACAGAATCTGTAATGCCCACGTCATGATCCTCATAGAACCCTATCATCTTCCCAAGTCGTGACGTACACAGTACTCGATTCTGTACCGACTTGTCTCTGTACAGAATCTGTAATGCCCACGTCATGATCCTCATAGAAACCTATCATCTTCCCAAGTCGTGACGTACACAGTACTCGATTCTGTACCGACTTGTCTCTGTACAGAATCTGTAATGCCCACGTCATGATCCTCATAGAACCCTATCATCTTCCCAAGTCGTGACGTACACAGTACTCGATTCTGTACCGACTTGTCTCTGAACAGAATCTGTAATGCCCACGTCATGATCCTCATAGAACCCTATCATCTTCCCAAGTCGTGACTTACACAGTACTCGATTCTGTACCGACTTGTCTCTGTACAGAATCTGTAATGCCCACGTCATGATCCTGATAGAACCCTATCATCTTCCCAAGTCGTGACGTACACAGTACTCGATTCTGTACCGACTTGTCTCTGTACAGAATCTGTAATGCCCACGTCATGATCCTCATAGAACCCTATCATCTTCCCAAGTCGTGACGTACACAGTACTCGATTCTGTACCGACTTGTCTCTGTACAGAATCTGTAATGCCCACGTCATGATCCTCATAGAACCCTATCATCTTCCCAAGTCGTGACGTACACAGTACTCGATTCTGTACCGACTTGTCTCTGTACAGAATCTGTAATGCCCACGTCATGATCCTCATAGAACCCTATCATCTTCCCAAGTCGTGACGTACACAGTACTCGATTCTGTACCGACTTGTCTCTGTACAGAATCTGTAATGCCCACGTCATGATCCTCATAGAACCCTATCATCTTCCCAAGTCGTGACGTACACAGTACTCGATTCTGTACTGAATTGTCTCTGTACAGAATCTGTAATGCCCACGTCATGATCCTCATAGAACCCTATCATCTTCCCAAGTCGTGACGTACACAGTACTCGATTCTGTACCGACTTGTCTCTGTACAGAATCTGTAATGCCCACGTCATGATCCTCATAGAACCCTATCATCTTCCCAAGTCGTGACGTACACAGTACTCGATTCTGTACTGACTTGTCTCTGTACAGAATCTGTAATGCCCACGTCATGATCCTCATAGAACCCTATCATCTTCCCAAGTCGTGACGTACACAGTACTCGATTCTGTACCGACTTGTCTCTGTACAGAATCTGTAATGCCCACGTCATGATCCTCATAGAACCCTATCATCTTCCCAAGTCGTGACGTACACATTACTCGATTCTGTACCGACTTGTCTCTGTACAGAATCTGTAATGCCCACGTCATGATCCTCATAGAACCCTATCATCTTCCCAAGTCGTGACGTACACAGTACTCGATTCTGTACCGACTTGTCTCTGTACAGAATCTGTAATGCCCACGTCATGATCCTCATAGAACCCTATCATCTTTCCAAGTCGTGACGTACACAGTACTCGATTCTGTACCGACTTGTCTCTGTACAGAATCTGTAATGCCCACGTCATGATCCTCATAGAACCCTATCATCTTCCCAAGTCGTGACGTACACAGTACTCGATTCTGTACCGACTTGTCTCTGTACAGAATCTGTAATGCCCACGTCATGATCCTCATAGAACCCTATCATCTTCCCAAGTCGTGACGTACACAGTACTCGATTCTGTACCGACTTGTCTCTGTACAGAATCTGTAATGCCCACGTCATGATCCTCATAGAACCCTATCATCTTCCCAAGTCGTGACGTACACAGTACTCGATTCTGTACTGACTTGTCTCTGTACAGAATCTGTAATGCCCACGTCATGATCCTCATAGAACCCTATCATCTTCCCAAGTCGTGACGTACACAGTACTCGATTCTGTACCGACTTGTCTCTGTACAGAATCTGTAATGCCCACGTCATGATCCTCATAGAACCCTATCATCTTCCCAAGTCGTGACGTACACAGTACTCGATTCTGTACTGACTTGTCTCTGTACAGAATCTGTAATGCCCACGTCATGATCCTCATAGAACCCTATCATCTTCCCAAGTCGTGACGTACACAGTACTCGATTCTGTACCGACTTGTCTCTGTACAGAATCTGTAATGCCCACGTCATGATCCTCATAGAACCCTATCATCTTCCCAAGTCGTGACGTACACAGTACTCGATTCTGTACCGACTTGTCTCTGTACAGAATCTGTAATGCCCACGTCATGATCCTCATAGAACCCTATCATCTTCCCAAGTCGTGACGTACACAGTACTCGATTCTGTACCGACTTGTCTCTGTACAGAATCTGTAATGCCCACGTCATGATCCTCATAGAACCCTATCATCTTCCCAAGTCGTGACGTACACAGTACTCGATTCTGTACTGACTTGTCTCTGTACAGAATCTGTAATGCCAACGTCATGATCCTCATAGAACCCTATCATCTTCCCAAGTCGTGACGTACACAGTACTCGATTCTGTACCGACTTGTCTCTGTACAGAATCTGTAATGCCCACGTCATGATCCTCATAGAACCCTATCATCTTCCCAAGTCGTGACGTACACAGTACTCGATTCTGTACTGACTTGTCTCTGTACAGAATCTGTAATGCCCACGTCATGATCCTCATAGAACCCTATCATCTTCCCAAGTCGTGACGTACACAGTACTCGATTCTGTACCGACTTGTCTCTGTACAGAATCTGTAATGCCCACGTCATGATCCTCATAGAACCCTATCATCTTCCCAAGTCGTGACGTACACAGTACTCGATTCTGTACCGACTTGTCTCTGTACAGAATCTGTAATGCCCACGTCATGATCCTCATAGAACCCTATCATCTTCCCAAGTCGTGACGTACACAGTACTCGATTCTGTACTGAATTGTCTCTGTACAGAATCTGTAATGCCCACGTCATGATCCTCATAGAACCCTATCATCTTCCCAAGTCGTGACGTACACAGTACTCGATTCTGTACCGACTTGTCTCTGTACAGAATCTGTAATGCCCACGTCATGATCCTCATAGAACCCTATCATCTTCCCAAGTCGTGACGTACACAGTACTCGATTCTGTACTGACTTGTCTCTGTACAGAATCTGTAATGCCCACGTCATGATCCTCATAGAACCCTATCATCTTCCCAAGTCGTGACGTACACAGTACTCGATTCTGTACCGACTTGTCTCTGTACAGAATCTGTAATGCCCACGTCATGATCCTCATAGAACCCTATCATCTTCCCAAGTCGTGAAGTACACATTACTCGATTCTGTACCGACTTGTCTCTGTACAGAATCTGTAATGCCCACGTCATGATCCTCATAGAACCCTATCATCTTCCCAAGTCGTGACGTACACAGTACTCGATTCTGTACCGACTTGTCTCTGTACAGAATCTGTAATGCCCACGTCATGATCCTCATAGAACCCTATCATCTTTCCAAGTCGTGACGTACACAGTACTCGATTCTGTACCGACTTGTCTCTGTACAGAATCTGTAATGCCCACGTCATGATCCTCATAGAACCCTATCATCTTCCCAAGTCGTGACGTACACAGTACTCGATTCTGTACCGACTTGTCTCTGTACAGAATCTGTAATGCCCACGTCATGATCCTCATAGAACCCTATCATCTTCCCAAGTCGTGACGTACACAGTACTCGATTCTGTACCGACTTGTCTCTGTACAGAATCTGTAATGCCCACGTCATGATCCTCATAGAACCCTATCATCTTCCCAAGTCGTGACGTACACAGTACTCGATTCTGTACTGACTTGTCTCTGTACAGAATCTGTAATGCCCACGTCATGATCCTCATAGAACCCTATCATCTTCCCAAGTCGTGACGTACACAGTACTCGATTCTGTACCGACTTGTCTCTGTACAGAATCTGTAATGCCCACGTCATGATCCTCATAGAACCCTATCATCTTCCCAAGTCGTGACGTACACAGTACTCGATTCTGTACTGACTTGTCTCTGTACAGAATCTGTAATGCCCACGTCATGATCCTCATAGAACCCTATCATCTTCCCAAGTCGTGACGTACACAGTACTCGATTCTGTACCGACTTGTCTCTGTACAGAATCTGTAATGCCCACGTCATGATCCTCATAGAACCCTATCATCTTCCCAAGTCGTGACGTACACAGTACTCGATTCTGTACCGACTTGTCTCTGTACAGAATCTGTAATGCCCACGTCATGATCCTCATAGAACCCTATCATCTTCCCAAGTCGTGACGTACACAGTACTCGATTCTGTACCGACTTGTCTCTGTACAGAATCTGTAATGCCCACGTCATGATCCTCATAGAACCCTATCATCTTCCCAAGTCGTGACGTACACAGTACTCGATTCTGTACTGACTTGTCTCTGTACAGAATCTGTAATGCCAACGTCATGATCCTCATAGAACCCTATCATCTTCCCAAGTCGTGACGTACACAGTACTCGATTCTGTACCGACTTGTCTCTGTACAGAATCTGTAATGCCCACGTCATGATCCTCATAGAACCCTATCATCTTCCCAAGTCGTGACGTACACAGTACTCGATTCTGTACCGACTTGTCTCTGTACAGAATCTGTAATGCCCACGTCATGATCCTCATAGAACCCTATCATCTTCCCAAGTCGTGACGTACACAGTACTCGATTCTGTACTGACTTGTCTCTGTACAGAATCTGTAATGCCCACGTCATGATCCTCATAGAACCCTATCATCTTCCCAAGTCGTGACGTACACAGTACTCGATTCTGTACTGACTTGTCTCTGTACAGAATCTGTAATGCCCACGTCATGATCCTCATAGAACCCTATCATCTTCCCAAGTCGTGACGTACACAGTACTCGATTCTGTACTGACTTGTCTCTGTACAGAATCTGTAATGCCCACGTCATGATCCTCATAGAACCCTATCATCTTTCCAAGTCGTGACGTACACAGTACTCGATTCTGTACTGACTTGTCTCTGTACAGAATCTGTAATGCCCACGTCATGATCCTCATAGAACCCTATCATCTTCCCAAGTCGTGACGTACACAGTACTCGATTCTGTACTGACTTGTCTCTGTACAGAATCTGTAATGCCCACGTCATGATCCTCATAGAACCCTATCATCTTCCCAAGTCGTGACGTACACAGTACTCGATTCTGTACCGACTTGTCTCTGTACAGAATCTGTAATGCCCACGTCATGATCCTCATAGAACCCTATCATCTTCCCAAGTCGTGACGTACACAGTACTTGATTCTGTACCGACTTGTCTCTGTACAGAATCTGTAATGCCCACGTCATGATCCTCATAGAACCCTATCATCTTTCCAAGTCGTGACGTACACAGTACTCGATTCTGTACCGACTTGTCTCTGTACAGAATCTGTAATGCCCACGTCATGATCCTCATAGAACCCTATCATCTTCCCAAGTCGTGACGTACACAGTACTCGATTCTGTACTGACTTGTCTCTGTACAGAATCTGTAATGCCCACGTCATGATCCTCATAGAACCCTATCATCTTCCCAAGTCGTGACGTACACAGTACTCGATTCTGTACCGACTTGTCTCTGTACAGAATCTGTAATGCCCACGTCATGATCCTCATAGAACCCTATCATCTTTCCAAGTCGTGACGTACATAGTACTCGATTCTGTACCGACTTGTCTCTGTACAGAATCTGTAATGCCCACGTCATGATCCTCATAGAACCCTATCATCTTCCCAAGTCGTGACGTACACAGTACTCGATTCTGTACCGACTTGTCTCTGTACAGAATCTGTAATGCCCACGTCATGATCCTCATAGAACCCTATCATCTTCCCAAGTCGTGACGTACACAGTACTCGATTCTGTACCGACTTGTCTCTGTACAGAATCTGTAATGCCCACGTCATGATCCTCATAGAACTCTATCATCTTCCCAAGTCGTGACGTACACAATACTCGATTCTGTACTGACTTGTCTCTGTACAGAATCTGTAATGCCCACGTCATGATCCTCATAGAACCCTATCATCTTTCCAAGTCGTGACGTACACAGTACTCGATTCTGTACCGACTTGTCTCTGTACAGAATCTGTAATGCCCACGTCATGATCCTCATAGAACCCTATCATCTTTCCAAGTCGTGACGTACACAGTACTCGATTCTGTACCGACTTGTCTCTGTACAGAATCTGTAATGCCCACGTCATGATCCTCATAGAACCCTATCATCTTCCCAAGTCGTGACGTACACAGTACTCGATTCTGTACTGACTTGTCTCTGTACAGAATCTGTAATGCCCACGTCATGATCCTCATAGAACCCTATCATCTTCCCAAGTCGTGACGTACACAGTACTCGATTCTGTACCGACTTGTCTCTGTACAGAATCTGTAATGCCCACGTCATGATCCTCATAGAACCCTATCATCTTTCCAAGTCGTGACGTACACAGTACTCGATTCTGTACCGACTTGTCTCTGTACAGAATCTGTAATGCCCACGTCATGATCCTCATAGAACCCTATCATCTTCCCAAGTCGTGACGTACACAGTACTCGATTCTGTACCGACTTGTCTCTGTACAGAATTTGTAATGCCCACGTCATGATCCTCATAGAACCCTATCATCTTCCCACGTCGTGACGTACACAGTACTCGATTCTGTACCGACTTGTCTCTGTACAGAATCTGTAATGCCCACGTCATGATCCTCATAGAACCCTATCATCTTCCCAAGTCGTGACGTACACAGTACTCGATTCTGTACCGACTTGTCTCTGTACAGAATCTGTAATGCCCACGTCATGATCCTCATAGAACCCTATCATCTTTCCAAGTCGTGACGTACACAGTACTCGATTCTGTACCGACTTGTCTCTGTACAGAATCTGTAATGCCCACGTCATGATCCTCATAGAACCCTATCATCTTTCCAAGTCGTGACGTACACAGTACTCGATTCTGTACCGACTTGTCTCTGTACAGAATCTGTAATGCCCACGTCATGATCCTCATAGAACCCTATCATCTTCCCAAGTCGTGACGTAGACAGTACTCGATTCTGTACCGACTTGTCTCTGTACAGAATCTGTAATGCCCACGTCATGATCCTCATAGAACCCTATCATCTTCCCAAGTCGTGACGTACACAGTACTCGATTCTGTACCGACTCGTCTCTGTACAGAATCTGTAATGCCCACGTCATGATCCTCATAGAACCCTATCATCTTCCCAAGTCGTGACGTACACAGTACTCGATTCTGTACCGACTTGTCTCTGTACAGAATCTGTAATGCCCACGTCATGATCCTCATAGAACCCTATCATCTTCCCAAGTCGTGACGTACACAGTACTCGATTCTGTACCGACTTGTCTCTGTACAGAATCTGTAATGCCCACGTCATGATCCTCATAGAACCCTATCATCTTCCCAAGTCTTGACGTACACAGTACTCGATTCTGTACCGACTTGTCTCTGTACAGAATCTGTAATGCCCACGTCATGATCCTCATAGAACCCTATCATCTTCCCAAGTCGTGACGTACACAGTACTCGATTCTTCACCGACTTGTCTCTGTACAGAATCTGTAATGCCCACGTCATGATCCTCATAGAACCCTATCATCTTCCCAAGTCGTGACGTACACAGTACTCGATTCTGTACCGACTTGTCTCTGTACAGAATCTGTAATGCCCACGTCATGATCCTCATAGAACCCTATCATCTTCCCAAGTCGTGACGTACACAGTACTCGATTCTGTACCGACTTGTCTCTGTACAGAATCTGTAATGCCCACGTCATGATCCTCATAGAACCCTATCATCTTCCCAAGTCGTGACGTACACAGTACTCGATTCTGTACCGACTCGTCTCTGTACAGAATCTGTAATGCCCACGTCATGATCCTCATAGAACCCTATCATCTTCCCAAGTCGTGACGTACACAGTACTCGATTCTGTACTGACTTGTCTCTGTACAGAATCTGTAATGCCCACGTCATGATCCTCATAGAACCCTATCATCTTCCCAAGTCGTGACGTACACAGTACTTGATTCTGTACTGACTTGTCTCTGTACAGAATCTGTAATGCCCACATCATGATCCTCATAGAACCCTATCATCTTCCCAAGTCGTGACGTACACAGTACTCGATTCTGTACCGACTTGTCTCTGTACAGAATCTGTAATGCCCACGTCATGATCCTCATAGAACCCTATCATCTTTCCAAGTCGTGACGTACACAGTACTCGATTCTGTACTGACTTGTCTCTGTACAGAATCTGTAATGCCCACGTCATGATCCTCATAGAACCCTATCATCTTCCCAAGTCGTGACGTACACAGTACTCGATTCTGTACTGACTTGTCTCTGTACAGAATCTGTAATGCCCACGTCATGATCCTCATAGAACCCTATCATCTTCCCAAGTCGTGACGTACACAGTACTCGATTCTGTACCGACTTGTCTCTGTACAGAATCTGTAGGGCCAACGTCATGATCCTCATAGAACCCTATCATCTTTCCAAGTCGTGACGTACACAGTACTCGATTCTGTACCGACTTGTCTCTGTACAGAATCTGTAATGCCCACGTCATGATCCTCATAGAACCCTATCATCTTCCCAAGTCGTGACGTACACAGTACTCGATTCTGTACCGACTTGTCTCTGTACAGAATCTGTAATGCCCACGTCATGATCCTCATAGAACCCTATCATCTTCCCAAGTCGTGACGTACACAGTACTCGATTCTGTACCGACTTGTCTCTGTACAGAATCTGTAATGCCCACGTCATGATCCTCATAGAACCCTATCATCTTCCCAAGTCTTGACGTACACAGTACTCGATTCTGTACCGACTTGTCTCTGTACAGAATCTGTAATGCCCACGTCATGATCCTCATAGAACCCTATCATCTTCCCAAGTCGTGACGTACACAGTACTCGATTCTGTACCGACTTGTCTCTGTACAGAATCTGTAATGCCCACGTCATGATCCTCATAGAACCCTATCATCTTCCCAAGTCGTGACGTACACATTACTCGATTCTGTACCGACTTGTCTCTGTACAGAATCTGTAATGCCCACGTCATGATCCTCATAGAACCCTATCATCTTCCCAAGTCGTGACGTACACAGTACTCGATTCTGTACCGACTTGTCTCTGTACAGAATCTGTAATGCCCACGTCATGATCCTCATAGAACCCTATCATCTTCCCAAGTCGTGACGTACACAGTACTCGATTCTGTACCGACTTGTCTCTGTACAGAATCTGTAATGCCCACGTCATGATCCTCATAGAACCCTATCATCTTCCCAAGTCGTGACGTACACAGTACTCGATTCTGTACCGACTTGTCTCTGTACAGAATCTGTAATGCCCACGTCATGATCCTCATAGAACCCTATCATCTTCCCAAGTCGTGACGTACACAGTACTCGATTCTGTAACGACTTGTCTCTGTACAGAATCTGTAATGCCCACGTCATGATCCTCATAGAACCCTATCATCTTCCCAAGTCGTGACGTACACAGTACTCGATTCTGTACTGACTTGTCTCTGT
The DNA here is from genome assembly GCA_964007535.1 of Brachyptera risi. Lineage (NCBI taxonomy): Eukaryota > Metazoa > Arthropoda > Insecta > Plecoptera > Taeniopterygidae > Brachyptera > Brachyptera risi. The sequence goes on from OZ023337.1 coordinate 6,337,601, forward strand.
ACAGAATCTGTAATGCCCACGTCATGATCCTCATAGAACCCAATCATCTTCCCAAGTCGTGACGTACACAGTACTCGATTCTGTACTGACTTGTCTCTGTACAGAATCTGTAATGCCCACGTCATGATCCTCATAGAACCCTATCATCTTCCCAAGTCGTGACGTACACAGTACTCGATTCTGTACCGTCTTGTCTCTGTACAGAATCTGTAATGCTCACGTCATGATCCTCATAGAACCCTATCATCTTCCCAAGTCGTGACGTACACAGTACTCGATTCTGTACCGACTTGTCTCTGTACAGAATCTGTAATGCCCACGTCATGATCCTCATAGAACCCTATCATCTTTCCAAGTCGTGACGTACAAAGTACTCGATTCTGTACCGACTTGTCTCTGTACAGAATCTGTAATGCCCACGTCATGATCCTCATAGAACCCTATCATCTTCCCAAGTCGTGACGTACACAGTACTCGATTCTGTACCGACTTGTCTCTGTACAGAATCTGTAATGCCCACGTCATGATCCTCATAGAACCCTATCATCTTCCCAAGTCGTGACGTACACAGTACTCGATTCTGTACCGACTTGTCTCTGTACAGAATCTGTAATGCCCACGTCATGATCCTCATAGAACCCTATCATCTTTCCAAGTCGTGACGTACACAGTACTCGATTCTGTACCGACTTGTCTCTGTACAGAATCTGTAATGCCCACGTCATGATCCTCATAGAACCCTATCATCTTTCCAAGTCGTGACGTACAAAGTACTCGATTCTGTACCGACTTGTCTCTGTACAGAATCTGTAATGCCCACGTCATGATCCTCATAGAACCCTATCATCTTCCCAAGTCGTGACGTACACAGTACTCGATTCTGTACCGACTTGTCTCTGTACAGAATCTGTAATGCCCACGTCATGATCCTCATAGAACCCTATCATCTTCCCAAGTCGTGTCGTACACAGTACTCGATTCTGTACTGACTTGTCTCTGTACAGAATCTGTAATGCCCACGTCATGATCCTCATAGAACCCTATCATCTTCCCAAGTCGTGACGTACACAGTACTCGATTCTGTACCGACTTGTCTCTGTACAGAATCTGTAATGCCCACGTCATGATCCTCATAGAACCCTATCATCTTCCCAAGTCGTGACGTACACAGTACTCGATTCTGTACCGACTTGTCTCTGTACAGAATCTGTAATGCCCACGTCATGATCCTCATAGAACCCTATCATCTTCCCAAGTCGTGACGTACACAGTACTCGATTCTGTACCGACTTGTCTCTGTACAGAATCTGTAATGCCCACGTCATGATCCTCATAGAACCCTATCATCTTCCCAAGTCGTGACGTACACAGTACTCGATTCTGTACTGACTTGTCTCTGTACAGAATCTGTAATACCCACGTCATGATCCTCATAGAACCCTATCATCTTCCCAAGTCGTGACGTACACAGTACTCGATTCTGTACCGACTTGTCTCTGTACAGAATCTGTAATGCCCACGTCATGATCCTCATAGAACCCTATCATCTTCCCAAGTCGTGACGTACACAGTACTCGATTCTGTACTGACTTGTCTCTGTACAGAATCTGTAATGCAAACGTCATGATCCTCATAGAACCCTATCATCTTTCCAAGTCGTGACGTACACAGTACTCGATTCTGTACTGACTTGTCTCTGTACAGAATCTGTAATGCCCACGTCATGATCCTCATAGAACCCTATCATCTTCCCAAGTCGTGACGTACACAGTACTCGATTCTGTACTGACTTGTCTCTGTACAGAATCTGTAATGCCCACGTCATGATCCTCATAGAACCCCATCATCTTCCCAAGTCTTGACGTACACAGTACTCGATTCTGTACCGACTTGTCTCTGTACAGAATCTGTAATGCCCACGTCATGATCCTCATAGAACCCTATCATCTTCCCAAGTCGTGACGTACACAGTACTCGATTCTGTACCGACTTGTCTCTGTACAGAATCTGTAATGCCCACGTCATGATCCTCATAGAACCCTATCATCTTCCCAAGTCGTGACGTCCACAGTACTCGATTCTGTACCGACTTGTCTCTGTACAGAATCTGTAATGCCCACGTCATGATCCTCATAGAACCCTATCATCTTCCCAAGTCGTGACGTACACAGTACTCGATTCTGTACCGACTTGTCTCTGTACAGAATCTGTAATGCCCACGTCATGATCCTCATAGAACCCTATCATCTTTCCAAGTCGTGACGTACATAGTACTCGATTCTGTACCGACTTGTCTCTGTACAGAATCTGTAATGCCCACGTCATGATCCTCATAGAACCCTATCATCTTCCCAAGTCGTGACGTACACAGTACTCGATTCTGTACCGACTTGTCTCTGTACAGAATCTGTAATGCCCACGTCATGATCCTCATAGAACCCTATCATCTTTCCAAGTCGTGACGTACACAGTACTCGATTCTGTACCGACTTGTCTCTGTACAGAATCTGTAATGCCCACGTCATGATCCTCATAGAACCCTATCATCTTTCCAAGTCGTGACGTACACAGTACTCGATTCTGTACCGACTTGTCTCTGTACAGAATCTGTAATGCCCACGTCATGATCCTCATAGAACCCTATCATCTTCCCAAGTCGTGACGTACACAGTACTCGATTCTGTACCGACTTGTCTCTGTACAGAATCTGTTATGCCCACGTCATGATCCTCATAGAACCCTATCATCTTCCCAAGTCGTGACGTACACAGTACTCGATTCTGTACCGACTTGTCTCTGTACAGAATCTGTAATGCCCACGTCATGATCCTCATAGAACCCTATCATCTTCCCAAGTCGTGACGTACACAGTACTCGATTCTGTACCGACTTGTCTCTGTACAGAATCTGTAATGCCCACGTCATGATCCTCATAGAACCCTATCATCTTCCCAAGTCGTGACGTACACAGTACTCGATTCTGTACTGACTTGTCTCTGTACAGAATCTGTAATGCCCACGTCATGATCCTCATAGAACCCTATCATCTTCCCAAGTCGTGACGTACACAGTACTCGATTCTGTACTGACTTGTCTCTGTACAGAATCTGTAATGCCCACGTCATGATCCTCATAGAACCCTATCATCTTCCCAAGTCGTGACGTACACAGTACTCGATTCTGTACCGACTTGTCTCTGTACAGAATCTGTAATGCCCACGTCATGATCCTCATAGAACCCTATCATCTTCCCAAGTCGTGACGTACACAGTACTCGATTCTGTACCGACTTGTCTCTGTACAGAATCTGTAATGCCGACGTCATGATCCTCATAGAACCCTAACATCTTCCCAAGTCGTGACGTACACAGTACTCGATTCTGAACCGACTTGTCTCTGTACAGAATCTGTAATGCCCACGTCATGATCCTCATAGAACCCTATCATCTTCCCAAGTCGTGACGTACACAGTACTCGATTCTGTACCGACTTGTCTCTGTACAGAATCTGTAATGCCCACGTCATGATCCTCATAGAACCCTATCATCTTCCCAAGTCGTGACGTACACAGTACTCGATTCTGTACCGACTTGTCTCTGTACAGAATCTGTAATGCCGACGTCATGATCCTCATAGAACCCTAACATCTTCCCAAGTCGTGACGTACACAGTACTCGATTCTGTACCGACTTGTCTCTGTACAGAATCTGTAATGCCCACGTCATGATCCTCATAGAACCCTATCATCTTCCCAAGTCGTGACGTACACAGTACTCGATTCTGTACCGACTTGTCTCTGTACAGAATCTGTAATGCCCACGTCATGATCCTCATAGAACCCTATCATCTTCCCAAGTCGTGACGTACACAGTACTCGATTCTGTACCGACTTGTCTCTGTACAGAATCTGTAATGCCCACGTCATGATCCTCATAGAACCCTATCATCTTCCCAAGTCGTGACGTACACAGTACTCGATTCTGTACCGACTTGTCTCTGTACAGAATCTGTAATGCCGACGTCATGATCCTCATAGAACCCTATCATCTTCCCAAGTCGTGACGTACACAGTACTCGATTCTGTACCGACTTGTCTCTGTACAGAATCTGTAATGCCCACGTCATGATCCTCATAGAACCCTATCATCTTCCCAAGTCGTGACGTACACAGTACTCGATTCTGTACCGACTTGTCTCTGTACAGAATCTGTAATGCCTACGTCATGATCCTCATAGAACCCTATCATCTTCCCAAGTCGTGACGTACACAGTACTCGATTCTGTACCGACTTGTCTCTGTACAGAATCTGTAATGCCCACGTCATGATCCTCATAGAACCCTTTCATCTTCCCAAGTCGTGACGTACACAGTACTCGATTCTGTACCGACTTGTCTCTGTACAGAATCTGTAATGCCCACGTCATGATCCTCATAGAACCCTATCATCTTCCCAAGTCGTGACGTACACAGTACTCGATTCTGTACTGACTTGTCTCTGTACAGAATCTGTAATGCCCACGTCATGATCCTCATAGAACCCTATCATCTTCCCAAGTCGTGACGTACACAGTACTCGATTCTGTACCGACTTGTCTCTGTACAGAATCTGTAATGCCCACGTCATGATCCTCATAGAACCCTATCATCTTCCCAAGTCGTGACGTACACAGTACTCGATTCTGTACTGACTTGTCTCTGTACAGAATCTGTAATGCCCACGTCATGATCCTCATAGAACCCTATCATCTTCCCAAGTCGTGACGTACACAGTACTCGATTCTGTACCGACTTGTCTCTGTACAGAATCTGTAATGCCCACGTCATGATCCTCATAGAACCCTATCATCTTCCCAAGTCGTGACGTACACAGTACTCGATTCTGTACTGACTTGTCTCTGTACAGAATCTGTAATGCCCACGTCATGATCCTCATAGAACCCTATCATCTTCCCAAGTCGTGACGTACACAGTACTCGATTCTGTACCGACTTGTCTCTGTACAGAATCTGTAATGCCCACGTCATGATCCTCATAGAACCCTATCATCTTCCCAAGTCGTGACGTACACAGTACTCGATTCTGTACCGACTTGTCTCTGTACAGAATCTGTAATGCCCACGTCATGATCCTCATAGAACCCTATCATCTTTCCAAGTCGTGACGTACACAGTACTCGATTCTGTACCGACTTGTCTCTGTACAGAATCTGTAATGCCCACGTCATGATCCTCATAGAACCCTATCATCTTTCCAAGTCGTGACGTACACAGTACTCGATTCTGTACCGACTTGTCTCTGTACAGAATCTGTAATGCCCACGTCATGATCCTCATAGAACCCTATCATCTTCCCAAGTCTTGACGTACACAGTACTCGATTCTGTACCGACTTGTCTCTGTACAGAATCTGTAATGCCCACGTCATGATCCTCATAGAACCCTATCATCTTCCCAAGTCGTGACGTACACAGTACTCGATTCTGTACTGACTTGTCTCTGTACAGAATCTGTAATGCCCACGTCATGATCCTCATAGAACCCTATCATCTTCCCAAGTCGTGACGTACACAGTACTCGATTCTGTACCGACTTGTCTCTGTACAGAATCTGTAATGCCCACGTCATGATCCTCATAGAACCCTATCATCTTCCCAAGTCGTGACGTACACAGTACTCGATTCTGTACCGACTTGTCTCTGTACAGAATCTGTAATGCCCACGTCATGATCCTCATAGAACCCTATCATCTTTCCAAGTCGTGACGTACACAGTACTCGATTCTGTACCGACTTGTCTCTGTACAGAATCTGTAATGCCCACGTCATGATCCTCATAGAACCCTATCATCTTTCCAAGTCGTGACGTACACAGTACTCGATTCTGTACCGACTTGTCTCTGTACAGAATCTGTAATGCCCACGTCATGATCCTCATAGAACCCTATCATCTTCCCAAGTCGTGACGTACACAGTACTCGATTCTGTACTGACTTGTCTCTGTACAGAATCTGTAATGCCCACGTCATGATCCTCATAGAACCCTATCATCTTCCCAAGTCGTGACGTACACAGTACTCGATTCTGTACCGACTTGTCTCTGTACAGAATCTGTAATGCCCACGTCATGATCCTCATAGAACCCTATCATCTTTCAAAGTCGTGACGTACACAGTACTCGATTCTGTACCGACTTGTCTCTGTACAGAATCTGTAATGCCCACGTCATGATCCTCATAGAACCCTATCATCTTCCCAAGTCGTGACGTACACAGTACTCGATTCTGTACCGACTTGTCTCTGTACAGAATCTGTAATGCCCACGTCATGATCCTCATAGAACCCTATCATCTTCCCAAGTCGTGACGTACACAGTACTCGATTCTGTACCGACTTGTCTCTGTACAGAATCTGTAATGCCTACGTCATGATCCTCATAGAACCCTATCATCTTCCCAAGTCGTGACGTACACAGTACTCGATTCTGTACCGACTCGTCTCTGTACAGAATCTGTAATGCCCACGTCATGATCCTCATAGAACCCTATCATCTTCCCAAGTCGTGACGTACACAGTACTCGATTCTGTACTGACTTGTCTCTGTACAGAATCTGTAATGCCCACGTCATGATCCTCATAGAACCCTATCATCTTCCCAAGTCGTGACGTACACAGTACTCGATTCTGTACTGACTTGTCTCTGTACAGAATCTGTAATGCCCACGTCATGATCCTCATAGAACCCTATCATCTTCCCAAGTCGTGACGTACACAGTACTCGATTCTGTACCGACTTGTCTCTGTACAGAATCTGTAATGCCCACGTCATGATCCTCATAGAACCCTATCATCTTTCCAAGTCGTGACGTACACAGTACTCGATTCTGTACCGACTTGTCTCTGTACAGAATCTGTAATGCCCACGTCATGATCCTCATAGAACCCTATCATCTTCCCAAGTCGTGACGTACACAGTACTCGATTCTGTACCGACTTGTCTCTGTACAGAATCTGTAATGCCCACGTCATGATCCTCATAGAACCCTATCATCTTTCCAAGTCGTGACGTACACAGTACTCGATTCTGTACTGACTTGTCTCTGTACAGAATCTGTAATGCCCACATCATGATCCTCATAGAACCCTATCATCTTTCCAAGTCGTGACGTACACAGTACTCGATTCTGTACCGACTTGTCTCTGTACAGAATCTGTAATGCCCACGTCATGATCCTCATAGAACCCTATCATCTTCCCAAGTCGTGACGTACACAGTACTCGATTCTGTACCGACTTGTCTCTGTACAGAATCTGTAATGCCCACGTCATGATCCTCATAGAACCCTATCATCTTCCCAAGTCGTGACGTACACAGTACTCGATTCTGTACCGACTTGTCTCTGTACAGAATCTGTAATGCCCACGTCATGATCCTCATAGAACCCTATCATCTTCCCAAGTCGTGACGTACACAGTACTCGATTCTGTACCGACTTGTCTCTGTACAGAATCTGTAATGCCCACGTCATGATCCTCATAGAACCCTATCATCTTCCCAAGTCGTGACGTACACAGTACTCGATTCTGTACCGACTTGTCTCTGTACAGAATCTGTAATGCCCACGTCATGATCTTCATAGAACCCTATCATCTTCCCAAGTCGTGACGTACACAGTACTCGATTCTGTACCGACTTGTCTCTGTACAGAATCTGTAATGCCCACGTCATGATCCTCATAGAACCCTATCATCTTACCAAGTCGTGACGTACACAGTACTCGATTCTGTACTGACTTGTCTCTGTACAGAATCTGTAATGCCCACGTCATGATCCTCATAGAACCCTATCATCTTCCCAAGTCGTGACGTACACAGTACTCGATTCTGTACCGACTTGTCTCTGTACAGAATCTGTAATGCCCACGTCATGATCCTCATAGAACCCTATCATCTTCCCAAGTCGTGACGTACACAGTACTCGATTCTGTACCGACTTGTCTCTGTACAGAATCTGTAATGCCCACGTCATGATCCTCATAGAACCCTATCATCTTCCCAAGTCGTGACGTACACAGTACTCGATTCTGTACCGACTTGTCTCTGTACAGAATCTGTAATGCCCACGTCATGATCCTCATAGAACCCTATCATCTTTCCAAGTCGTGACGTACACAGTACTCGATTCTGTACCGACTTGTCTCTGTACAGAATCTGTAATGCCCACGTCATGATCCTCATAGAACCCTATCATCTTCCCAAGTCGTGACGTACACAGTACTCGATTCTGTACCGACTTGTCTCTGTACAGAATCTGTAATGCCCACGTCATGATCCTCATAGAACCCTATCATCTTCCCAAGTCGTGACGTACACAGTACTCGATTCTGTACTGACTTGTCTCTGTACAGAATCTGTAATGCCCACGTCAAGATCCTCATAGAACCCTATCATCTTTCCAAGTCGTACGTACACAGTACTCGATTCTGTACCGACTTGTCTCTGTACAGAATCTGTAATGCCCACGTCATGATCCTCATAGAACCCTATCATCTTCCCAAGTCGTGACGTACACAGTACTCGATTCTGTACCGACTTGTCTCTGTACAGAATCTGTAATGCCCACGTCATGATCCTCATAGAACCCTATCATCTTCCCAAGTCGTGACGTACACAGTACTCGATTCTGTACTGACTTGTCTCTGTACAGAATCTGTAATGCCCACGTCATGATCCTCATAGAACCCTATCATCTTTCCAAGTCGTGACGTACACAGTACTCGATTCTGTACCGACTTGTCTCTGTACAGAATCTGTAATGCCCACGTCATGATCCTCATAGAACCCTATCATCTTTCCAAGTCGTGACGCACACAGTACTCGATTCTGTTCTGACTTGTCTCTGTACAGAATCTGTAATGCCCACATCATGATCCTCATAGAACCCTATCATCTTCCCAAGTCGTGACGTACACAGTACTCGATTCTGTACCGACTTGTCTCTGTACAGAATCTGTAATGCCCACGTCATGATCCTCATAGAACCCTATCATCTTCCCAAGTCGTGACGTACACAGTACTCGATTCTGTACCGACTTGTCTCTGTACAGAATCTGTAATGCCCACGTCATGATCCTCATAGAACCCTATCATCTTTCCAAGTCGTGACGTACACAGTACTCGATTCTGTACCGACTTGTCTCTGTACAGAATCTGTAATGCCCACGTCATGATCCTCATAGAACCCTATCATCTTCCCAAGTCGTGACGTACACAGTACTCGATTCTGTACCGACTTGTCTCTGTACAGAATCTGTAATGCCCACGTCATGATCCTCATAGAACCCTATCATCTTCCCAAGTCGTGACGTACACAGTACTCGATTCTGTACCGACTTGTCTCTGTACAGAATCTGTAATGCCCACATCATGATCCTCATAGAACCCTATCATCTTCCCAAGTCGTGACGTACACAGTACTCGATTCTGTACCGACTTGTCTCTGTACAGAATCTGTAATGCCCACGTCATGATCCTCATAGAACCCTATCATCTTCCCAAGTCGTGACGTACACAGTACTCGATTCTGTACCGACTTGTCTCTGTACAGAATCTGTAGGGCCAACGTCATGATCCTCATAGAACCCTATCATCTTTCCAAGTCGTGACGTACACAGTACTCGATTCTGTACCGACTTGTCTCTGTACAGAATCTGTAATGCCCACGTCATGATCCTCATAGAACCCTATCATCTTCCCAAGTCGTGACGTACACAGTACTCGATTCTGTACCGACTTGTCTCTGTACAGAATCTGTAATGCCCACGTCATGATCCTCATAGAACCCTATCATCTTCCCAAGTCGTGACGTACACAGTACTCGATTCTGTACCGACTTGTCTCTGTACAGAATCTGTAATGCCCACGTCATGATCCTCATAGAACCCTATCATCTTCCCAAGTCGTGACGTACACAGTACTCGATTCTGTACTGACTTGTCTCTGTACAGAATCTGTAATGCCCACGTCATGATCCTCATAGAACCCTATCATCTTCCCAAGTCGTGACGTACACAGTACTCGATTCTGTACCGACTTGTCTCTGTACAGAATCTGTAATGCCCACGTCATGATCCTCATAGAACCCTATCATCTTTCCAAGTCGTGACGTACACAGTACTCGATTCTGTACCGACTTGTCTCTGTACAGAATCTGTAATGCCCACGTCATGATCCTCATAGAACCCTATCATCTTCCCAAGTCGTGACGTACACAGTACTCGATTCTGTACCGACTTGTCTCTGTACAGAATCTGTAATGCCCACGTCATGATCCTCATAGAACCCTATCATCTTTCCAAGTCGTGACGTACACAGTACTCGATTCTGTACTGACTTGTCTCTGTACAGAATCTGTAATGCCCACATCATGATCCTCATAGAACCCTATCATCTTTCCAAGTCGTGACGTACACATTACTCGATTCTGTACCGACTTGTCTCTGTACAGAATCTGTAATGCCCACGTCATGATCCTCATAGAACCCTATCATCTTCCCAAGTCGTGACGTACACAGTACTCGATTCTGTACCGACTTGTCTCTGTACAGAATCTGTAATGCCCACGTCATGATCCTCATAGAACCCTATCATCTTCCCAAGTCGTGACGTACACAGTACTCGATTCTGTACCGACTTGTCTCTGTACAGAATCTGTAATGCCCACGTCATGATCCTCATAGAACCCTATCATCTTCCCAAGTCGTGACGTACACAGTACTCGATTCTGTACCGACTTGTCTCTGTACAGAATCTGTAATGCCCACGTCATGATCCTCATAGAACCCTATCATCTTCCCAAGTCGTGACGTACACAGTACTCGATTCTGTACCGACTTGTCTCTGTACAGAATCTGTAATGCCCACGTCATGATCTTCATAGAACCCTATCATCTTCCCAAGTCGTGACGTACACAGTACTCGATTCTGTACCGACTTGTCTCTGTACAGAATCTGTAATGCCCACGTCATGATCCTCATAGAACCCTATCATCTTACCAAGTCGTGACGTACACAGTACTCGATTCTGTACTGACTTGTCTCTGTACAGAATCTGTAATGCCCACGTCATGATCCTCATAGAACCCTATCATCTTCCCAAGTCGTGACGTACACAGTACTCGATTCTGTACCGACTTGTCTCTGTACAGAATCTGTAATGCCCACGTCATGATCCTCATAGAACCCTATCATCTTCCCAAGTCGTGACGTACACAGTACTCGATTCTGTACCGACTTGTCTCTGTACAGAATCTGTAATGCCCACGTCATGATCCTCATAGAACCCTATCATCTTTCCAAGTCGTGACGTACACAGTACTCGATTCTGTACCGACTTGTCTCTGTACAGAATCTGTAATGCCCACGTCATGATCCTCATAGAACCCTATCATCTTCCCAAGTCGTGACGTACACAGTACTCGATTCTGTACCGACTTGTCTCTGTACAGAATCTGTAATGCCCACGTCATGATCCTCATAGAACCCTATCATCTTCCCAAGTCGTGACGTACACAGTACTCGATTCTGTACTGACTTGTCTCTGTACAGAATCTGTAATGCCCACGTCAAGATCCTCATAGAACCCTATCATCTTTCCAAGTCGTGACGTACACAGTACTCGATTCTGTACCGACTTGTCTCTGTACAGAATCTGTAATGCCCACGTCATGATCCTCATAGAACCCTATCATCTTCCCAAGTCGTGACGTACACAGTACTCGATTCTGTACCGACTTGTCTCTGTACAGAATCTGTAATGCCCACGTCATGATCCTCATAGAACCCTATCATCTTCCCAAGTCGTGACGTACACAGTACTCGATTCTGTACTGACTTGTCTCTGTACAGAATCTGTAATGCCCACGTCATGATCCTCATAGAACCCTATCATCTTTCCAAGTCGTGACGTACACAGTACTCGATTCTGTACCGACTTGTCTCTGTACAGAATCTGTAATGCCCACGTCATGATCCTCATAGAACCCTATCATCTTCCCAAGTCGTGACGTACACAGTACTCGATTCTGTACCGACTTGTCTCTGTACAGAATCTGTAATGCCCACGTCATGATCCTCATAGAACCCTATCATCTTCCCAAGTCGTGACGTACACAGTACTCGATTCTGTACCGACTTGTCTCTGTACAGAATCTCTAATGCCTACGTCATGATCCTCATAGAACCCTATCATCTTCCCAAGTCGTGACGTACACAGTACTCGATTCTGTACCGACTCGTCTCTGTACAGAATCTGTAATGCCCACGTCATGATCCTCATAGAACCCTATCATCTTCCCAAGTCGTGACGTACACAGTACTCGATTCTGTACTGACTTGTCTCTGTACAGAATCTGTAATGCCCACGTCATGATCCTCATAGAACCCTATCATCTTCCCAAGTCGTGACGTACACAGTACTCGATTCTGTACTGACTTGTCTCTGTACATAATCTGTAATGCCCACGTCATGATCCTCATAGAACCCTATCATCTTCCCAAGTCGTGACGTACACAGTACTCGATTCTGTACCGACTTGTCTCTGTACAGAATCTGTAATGCCCACGTCATGATCCTCATAGAACCCTATCATCTTCCCAAGTCGTGACGTACACAGTACTCGATTCTGTACTGACTTGTCTCTGTACAGAATCTGTAATGCCCACGTCATGATCCTCATAGAACCCTATCATCTTTCCAAGTCGTGACGTACACAGTACTCGATTCTGTACCGACTTGTCTCTGTACAGAATCTGTAATGCCCACGTCATGATCCTCATAGAACCCTATCATCTTCCCAAGTCGTGACGTACACAGTACTCGATTCTGTACCGACTTGTCTCTGTACAGAATCTGTAATGCCCACGTCATGATCCTCATAGAACCCTATCATCTTTCCAAGTCGTGACGCACACAGTACTCGATTCTGTTCTGACTTGTCTCTGTACAGAATCTGTAATGCCCACATCATGATCCTCATAGAACCCTATCATCTTCCCAAGTCGTGACGTACACAGTACTCGATTCTGTACCGACTTGTCTCTGTACAGAATCTGTAATGCCCACGTCATGATCCTCATAGAACCCTATCATCTTCCCAAGTCGTGACGTACACAGTACTCGATTCTGTACCGACTTGTCTCTGTACAGAATCTGTAATGCCCACGTCATGATCCTCATAGAACCCTATCATCTTTCCAAGTCGTGACGTACACAGTACTCGATTCTGTACCGACTTGTCTCTGTACAGAATCTGTAATGCCCACGTCATGATCCTCATAGAACCCTATCATCTTCCCAAGTCGTGACGTACACAGTACTCGATTCTGTACCGACTTGTCTCTGTACAGAATCTGTAATGCCCACGTCATGATCCTCATAGAACCCTATCATCTTCCCAAGTCGTGACGTACACAGTACTCGATTCTGTACCGACTTGTCTCTGTACAGAATCTGTAATGCCCACATCATGATCCTCATAGAACCCTATCATCTTCCCAAGTCGTGACGTACACAGTACTCGATTCTGTACCGACTTGTCTCTGTACAGAATCTGTAATGCCCACGTCATGATCCTCATAGAACCCTATCATCTTCCCAAGTCGTGACGTACACAGTACTCGATTCTGTACCGACTTGTCTCTGTACAGAATCTGTAGGGCCAACGTCATGATCCTCATAGAACCCTATCATCTTTCCAAGTCGTGACGTACACAGTACTCGATTCTGTACCGACTTGTCTCTGTACAGAATCTGTAATGCCCACGTCATGATCCTCATAGAACCCTATCATCTTCCCAAGTCGTGACGTACACAGTACTCGATTCTGTACCGACTTGTCTCTGTACAGAATCTGTAATGCCCACGTCATGATCCTCATAGAACCCTATCATCTTCCCAAGTCGTGACGTACACAGTACTCGATTCTGTACCGACTTGTCTCTGTACAGAATCTGTAATGCCCACGTCATGATCCTCATAGAACCCTATCATCTTCCCAAGTCGTGACGTACACAGTACTCGATTCTGTACCGACTTGTCTCTGTACAGAATCTGTAATGCCCACGTCATGATCCTCATAGAACCCTATCATCTTCCCAAGTCGTGACGTACACAGTACTCGATTCTGTACCGACTTGTCTCTGTACAGAATCTGTAATGCCCACGTCATGATCCTCATAGAACCCTATCATCTTCCCAAGTCGTGACGTACACAGTACTCGATTCTGTACCGACTTGTCTCTGTACAGAATCTGTAATGCCCACGTCATGATCCTCATAGAACCCTATCATCTTCCCAAGTCGTGACGTACACAGTACTCGATTCTGTACCGACTTGTCTCTGTACAGAATCTGTAATGCCCACGTCATGATCCTCATAGAACCCTATCATCTTCCCAAGTCGTGACGTACACAGTACTCGATTCTGTACTGACTTGTCTCTGTACAGAATCTGTAATGCCCACGTCATGATCCTCATAGAACCCTATCATCTTTCCAAGTCGTGACGTACACAGTACTCGATTTTGTACCGACTTGTCTCTGTACAGAATCTGTAATGCCCACGTCATGATCCTCATAGAACCCTATCATCTTCCCAAGTCGTGACGTACACAGTACTCGATTCTGTACCGACTTGTCTCTGTACAGAATCTGTAATGCCCACGTCATGATCCTCATAGAACCCTATCATCTTCCCAAGTCGTGACGTACACAGTACTCGATTCTGTACTGACTTGTCTCTGTACAGAATCTGTAATGCCCACCTCATGATCCTCATAGAACCCTATCATCTTCCCAAGTCGTGACGTACACAGTACTCGATTCTGTACTGACTTGTCTCTGTACAGAATCTGTAATGCCCACGTCATGATCCTCATAGAACCCTATCATCTTCCCAAGTCGTGACGTACACAGTACTCGATTCTGTACCGACTTGTCTCTGTACAGAATCTGTAATGCCCACGTCATGATCCTCATAGAACCCTATCATCTTCCCAAGTCGTGACGTACACAGTACTCGATTCTGTACCGACTTGTCTCTGTACAGAATCTGTAATGCCCACGTCATGATCCTCATAGAACCCTATCATCTTCCCAAGTCGTGACGTACACAGTACTCGATTCTGTACCGACTTGTCTCTGTACAGAATCTGTAATGCCCACGTCATGATCCTCATAGAACCCTATCATCTTCCCAAGTCGTGACGTACACAGTACTTGATTCTGTACCGACTTGTCTCTGTACAGAATCTGTAATGCCCACGTCATGATCCTCATAGAACCCTATCATCTTCCCAAGTCGTGACGTAAACACAGTACTCGATTCTGTACCGACTTGTCTCTGTACAGAATCTGTAATGCCCACGTCATGATCCTCATAGAACCCTATCATCTTTCCAAGTCGTGACGTACACAGTACTCGATTCTGTATCGACTTGTCTCTGTACAGAATCTGTAATGCCCACGTCATGATCCTCATAGAACCCTATCATCTTCCCGAGTCGTGACGTACACAGTACTCGATTCTGTACCGACTTGTCTCTGTACAGAATCTGTAATGCCCACGTCATGATCCTCATAGAACCCTATCATCTTCCCAAGTCGTGACGTACACAGTACTCGATTCTGTACCGACTTGTCTCTGTACAGAATCTGTAATGCCCACGTCATGATCCTCATAGAACCCTATCATCTTCCCAAGTCGTGACGTACACAGTACTCGATTCTGTACCGACTTGTCTCTGTACAGAATCTGTAATGCCCACGTCATGATCCTCATAGAACCCTATCATCTTCCCAAGTCGTGACGTACACAGTACTCGATTCTGTACTGACTTGTCTCTGTACAGAATCTGTAATGCAAACGTCATGATCCTCATAGAACCCTATCATCTTCCCAAGTCGTGACGTACACAGTACTCGATTCTGTACTGACTTGTCTCTGTACAGAATCTGTAATGCCCACGTCATGATCCTCATAGAACCCTATCATCTTCCCAAGTCGTGACGTACACAGTACTCGATTCTGTACCGACTTGTCTCTGTACAGAATCTGTAATGCCCACGTCATGATCCTCATAGAACCCTATCATCTTCCCAAGTCGTGACGTACACAGTACTCGATTCTGTACCGACTTGTCTCTGTACAGAATCTGTAATGCCCACGTCATGATCCTCATAGAACCCTATCATCTTCCCAAGTCGTGACGTACACAGTACTCGATTCTGTACCGACTTGTCTCTGTACAGAATCTGTAATGCCCACGTCATCATCCTCATAGAACCCTATCATCCTCCCAAGTCGTGACGTACACAGTACTCGATTCTGTACCGACTTGTCTCTGTACAGAATCTGTAATGCCCACGTCATGATCCTCATAGAACCCTATCATCTTCCCAAGTCGTGACGTACACAGTACTCGATTCTGTACCGACTTGTCTCTGTACAGAATCTGTAATGCCCACGTCATGATCCTCATAGAACCCTATCATCTTCCCAAGTCGTGACGTACACAGTACTCGATTCTGTACCGACTTGTCTCTGTACAGAATCTGTAATGCCCACGTCATGATCCTCATAGAACCCTATCATCTTCCCAAGTCGTGACGTACACAGTACTCGATTCTGTACCGACTTGTCTCTGTACAGAATCTGTAATGCCCACGTCATGATCCTCATAGAACCCTATCATCTTCCCAAGTCGTGACGTACACAGTACTCGATTCTGTACCGACTTGTCTCTGTACAGAATCTGTAATGCCCACGTCATGATCCTCATAGAACCCTATCATCTTCCCAAGTCGTGACGTACACAGTACTCGATTCTGTACCGACTTGTCTCTGTACAGAATCTGTAATGCCCACGTCATGATCCTCATAGAACCCTATCATCTTCCCAAGTCGTGACGTACACAGTACTCGATTCTGTACCGACTTGTCTCTGTACAGAATCTGTAATGCCCACGTCATGATCCTCATAGAACCCTATCATCTTCCCAAGTCGTGACGTACACAGTACTCGATTCTGTACCGACTTTTCTCTGTACAGAATCTGTAATGCCCACGTCATGATCCTCATAGAACCCTATCATCTTCCCAAGTCGTGACGTACACAGTACTCGATTCTGTACCGACTTGTCTCTGTACAGAATCTGTGATGCCCACGTCATGATCCTCATAGAACCCTATCATCTTCCCAAGTCGTGACGTACACAGTACTCGATTCTGTACCGACTTGTCTCTGTACAGAATCTGTAATGCCCACGTCATGATCCTCATAGAACCCTATCATCTTCCCAAGTCGTGACGTACACAGTACTCGATTCTGTACCGACTTGTCTCTGTACAGAATCTGTAATGCCCACGTCATGATCCTCATAGAACCCTATCATCTTCCAAGTCGTGACGTACACAGTACTCGATTCTGTACCGACTTGTCTCTGTACAGAATCTGTAATGCCCACGTCATGATCCTCATAGAACCCTATCATCTTTCCAAGTCGTGACGTACACAGTACTCGATTCTGTACTGACTTGTCTCTGTACAGAATCTGTAATGCCCACGTCATGATCCTCATAGAACCCTATCATCTTCCAAGTCGTGACGTACACAGTACTCGATTCTGTACTGACTTGTCTCTGTACAGAATCTGTAATGCCCACGTCATGATCCTCATAGAACCCTATCATCTTCCAAGTCGTGACGTACACAGTACTCGATTCTGTACTGACTTGTCTCTGTACAGAATCTGTAATGCCCACGTCATGATCCTCATAGAACCCTATCATCTTCCCAAGTCGTGACGTACACAGTACTCGATTCTGTACCGACTTGTCTCTGTACAGAATCTGTAATGCCCACCTCATGATCCTCATAGAACCCTATCATCTTCCAAGTCGTGACGTACACAGTACTCGATTCTGTACTGA
>OZ023337.1:6355786-6403302 GCA_964007535.1 Brachyptera risi
GGGTGATAAAATCCCGTTCTAGTTCAAACGATCGCCGCTAGATGGCTCATTCATTTCGTAAATGTTATTCCCATTTCAAATTCCATGATCAATCATATCCATCAAGACCCTCTGGTGGGTAGTTTTTGCACAAGTAAGACTGGGGACCCCTTGATGTTACCCGGAAAGTTCGATCGACCGTCTTCTCCATCAGTGAGCATCAACGGTCGAACGTTCCCAATCACCAGAACACACAGATTAGTGACGATAAATGTTGTATGAAATGAATTACCAATATGAAAAGCGATGCATTTTCATAATGAAAAAAATTCATGGAAAATAATCGAATATAATCCAAACTACAGATATTATGATCATAGAACCGATCAACCGTCCCGCAGATGAGATAATATCAAACGGTCGGGAGTTTCGATACAATTATATAATCCCTGTGTGAATCATGAAAGCTTTTGAAATGTTGCATTCGTAATAATAACTTGATTTGTTCGAGTTGGGAAATACACAGTTGATTATTACGTCAGATAAATGTTGTAATGTTCATACATTTTTAATCTGTTCACGAGGAAATATACTCCCATCCAGGGAGAGAGAAGTCACGTACCAACTCAATCATTGAATATATATATTCGCATATATATATATTCATTAATAAATAAAGACTCTGCCTTTGCCTTAAGGGTTGCCATAGAACACAGAATAACAAAGAAATAACATATTAGGATATCAGAATTAGAAAAAATATCAGGAGTAAACAGGACAATAACTATGAAAAAATTTGAAATTAAATGAAATAGCATATGAGAATATTGAAATTACAGGAAATATCAGTAATATTCAACACAATATCTTTAAAAAAATGTTAAATTTTGAAAAATATATTTAAAACGATTTTTGGGGTGGTAAGATCGCCCTTGTGGTGCCCCGTCCAAACGATCCTATCTTTCATCCGTAGCCTTAATTGGGGAACAATGATTTTGTATCAAGTTTCGATGTTATTAAAAAAAAAAAAAAAAAACGATTTTAGAAGTGTTACCCGCGACTAGTGGCCGTATAAATGATTTCTCAGAATCAATATTGAGCCTTTTAATGCGAGTAAACATCAAATCTATGAAATCACTACGTAAATGAAACTTTCTAGAAGAATCTACAGAGAATCTGGTTATAGTGCAACTAGCTCCGATGAAAAGTCCAATAACAGAGATCTTATTGAGGTTGTATGTTCTTTCCAAATATGCAATTGTTGGTTCATAAATGGCCCTTTTCTTCTCATCTACTTGTGTTGCTTGGTTGACGTCAGACTCGAATCGCACTGTGAACATACTGAGGATTGATAACTGTACCAAAAACCATTTGTACTAAAAACCAGACGACATGAACTTCTATTACTTGGTCAACCTGTACAGAGGTATAATCAGGGGATTTGACTTCCCCCACACTTCACAAACTGTTACCACCCATGAGATGTCCCATATAGACTCTCTCTCTCTCTCTCTCTCTCTCTCTCTCTCTCTCTCTCTCTCTCTCACTCTCTCTCTCTCTCTCTCTCTCTCTCTCTCTCTCTCTCTCTCTCTCTCTCTCTCTCTCTCTCTCTCTCTCTAGTGATGGCTGAGGTTGATAGTGATGATAATAATAGTATTTATCTCGTCCAGAAGTGATCATACATGATATTGAATAGGTCATACACAATAAGTTGAATTTACATAATATACAAAAATGAACAGAAAATACAAAAATATCATGGAAAATAGAAAGAAAATCCAATGGATTTGTTTCATCCGTGAAGAGACAGATTGATTCCTCATTGAATGAAAACAATTTTTGATAAAAATGCCTTGAGGGTATTTTTGAAATTATTTTTCCTTTTTTTGTTTTCAATATTTAATGGTAATACATTGTATAGTTCAGATCGCATGTGTAATGAGTCTATATAACATTTCTCACTCTGAATAATTTCCAATCGGATACAATTCTTGTCCAATGAAATTTACGAAGGGGAGGAGTCAAACCTCCCACATCAACGTCGAAAGGTTGCTCAAGAAGTAGAAGTTTAGATCAGTTAGTTTTTAGTACAATTCAATCTGAGGACAGTTGATTTTCATCGCAGCTGGTTTTTTCTCCGATTAACTTGTGAAAAAAGTCAAAGCAGTTTTGAACATCTGATTATGTTCGAAGATGTAGTTGTGTTTCTGGTTATCGTGTATTATGATGACCTTGAAAAATCACGGTTTTACTAATTGAACCGTGATGTATGTACGATGTAGTGATACCAACCTATTTCATCCTAACTAGTCAAACGCGAAATATGCGTTGTAAGATGAGCGAGTAATCTCAATAAGGTATAAAAGTCCTTAATGTAGTTCTACCCTTGCTACTTTATCGACTCTGGTATTCTACACACCTTGATATCTGAATAAGCTATTAAAGTCGTTAAAGTAGTTCTACTCTTGCCACTTCATTGACTCTGGTGTTCTACACACCTTGATGCATATAAAAAATACTTCATTGTTGGTCAACTCTTGAATCTAGAAAGCAGTGAATCTTGACAACTTAATTCTGTCACAATTTTTATGATATATTTTATGAATATTATCAGTCATTTTTTTTTTCTCCAAAACGAATGATCAGAATTGCTTAAAAATCGTAATAATGTGTAAAATCCATGTATACACATTTGGAGAGAATTTCATTTCATTTGGAGAGATTTTATTTTTCAACATTTTCTGCCCAGCCAAATCTTATGGGGTTTTTAGAAACTTTGAGATGATGATTCTCAAAATCGGTCCGACCGATTCATCCCAAAAACTATACAGTTCTAAGTTGGATAAGTTTGCGTGTACAAAAAAAGTTTCATGTTGATCAGTCAACCCTTGCGACCTGTGGAGTGCTTACAAAAAAAAAAAAAAAAAACAGACAAAGCCCTATAAGAGTGGGATGGAGACTTCGCTACGCTCATCAATAATGAGGGAATTACCCAACTAGGGTTTTCAAGAATCTGAGTACAGCGTCCCGATTGTCTGTAGTGCAACCACGATATAGTCATACCAGCCTATTCCATCATAATACTAGTCAAACGCGAAATATGCGTTGTAATATGAGCGAGATATCCTAATGAGGTATGAAAGTCGTTGAAGTAGTTCTACCCTTGCAGGCTTGCTACGTTATCGACTCTGGTATTCTACACACCTTGATATCTGAATAAGCTATAAAAGTCGTTAAAGTAGTTCTAATCTTGCCACTTTATTGACTCTGGTAATCTACACACCTTGACGCATATAAAAAATACTTCATTGTTGGTCAACTCTTGAATCTAGAAAGCAGTGAATCTCAACAACTTAATTCTGTCACAATTTGTATGATATATTTGATGAATATTATCAGTTGTTTTTATTTTTTTCTTCAAAACGACTGATCAGAATCGCTTCCAAATTCGTAATAATGTGTAAAATCCATGTTTACACATTTAGAGAAAATTTCATCCCATTTGGAGAGATTTTATTTTTCAACATTTTCCGCCCAGCCAAATCTTATGGGGTTTTTAGAAACTTTGAGATGATTTTTCTCAAAATCGGTCTGACCGATTCATTCCAAAAACTATACAGTTCTGAGTTGGATGAGTTTGCGTGTACGAAAAAAGTTTCATGTTGATCAGTCAACCCTTGCGACCTGTGAAGTGCTTACAAAAAAAAAAAAAAAAAAACACAGACAAAGCCCTATAAGAGTGGGATGGAGACTTCGCTACGCTCATCAATGAACTAGTCGAACGCGAAATATGCGTTGTAAGATGAGCGAGATATCTGAATAAGGTATAAAAGTCCTTGAAGTAGTTCTACCCTTGCTACTTTATCGACTCTGGTATTCTACACACCTTGATATCTGAATAAGCTATAAAAGTCATTAAAGTAGTTCTTATCTCCTTTTCTTTATTGACTCTGGTATTCTACACACCTTAATGTATATAAAAATACTTCATTGTTGGTCAACTCTTGAATCTAGAAAGCAGTGAATCTCGACAACTTAATTCTGTCACAATTTTCATGATATATTTGATGAATATTATCAGTTATTTTTTTTTTCTTCAAAACAGCTCATTGGAATTGCATACCAAATTGTGAGAATGTGTAAAATCTATGTATACACATTTAGAGAAAATTTCATCTAATTTGTAGAGATTTTATTTTTAAACATTTTCCGCCCAGCCAAATCTTATGGGGTTTTTAGAAACTTTGAGATGATTTTTCTCAGAATCTGTCTGACCGATTCATTCCAAAAACTATACAGTTTTAAGTTGGATGAGTTTGCGTTTACAAAAAAAGTTTCATGTTGATCAGTCAACCCTTGCGACCTGTGGAGTGCTTACAGAAAAAAAAAAAAAAAAAAAAACACACAGACAAAGCCCTATAAGAGTGGGATGGAGACTTCGCTACGCTCATCAATAAGATGACTCAACTTCCATACTGATAACATGGAAGACATGCGTGGTTTCTTGCGGTCAGTTGAGAGCCAATCGTCCCGATTGCCTGTCGCAATTTAGCGGATCCCCTTGTGAACTAGATGTGGATAAGAGTGGCTACGGTATCGGTGGCATTGTTGAACTAACAGAATCTATATTTATCGTAAATCTACTAGGCCGTGTATAGCGTTGTTGAGCATTGTTGTTTTGAATGGTTCGATATAAAAGCGATAGTGGCGCTACAGGTAATCGGGACGATGGACTCAGATTCTGACTCCGGAAATATTCCACTTTCAAGACCCGAGTTTGAGCACCTTCTTTATATTATGATAAAATTTGCTGGTATCACTGCATCGTGGCGCCACTATCGCTTTTATATCGAACTATTTGAAACAACACTCAACAATGCTTCACACGGCGCGGTAGAATATGATGTTGGCAGTTGTAACATTTGTTTATTACGAGCATAATAGATTTTGTTGGTTCAACAATGCCACCGGTACCGTAGTCTTTCTTATCTACATCTAGTTCAAGAGGGAATCCGCTAAATCGTGACAGGCAATCGGTACATTTGACTCCGAACTGACCGCAAGAAACGAAAAATGCCTTCCATGTTATTAGTATGTGTTGGAGTACTTTCTCTATTAGACGAGCTTTAGCGAGGATTCAATTTGACATACTGAAAAAAATTGGTGTTCGTTTTTATGTTGTTTTTTTTCTTGTCGGTTCTCCACAGGTCAAACGGCTACAGCTATCAGCTTCAAACTTTTTTTCATCATGGTCACTCATCCAACACAGATCTGTATAGTTTTGTGGCAATATCGGGTGTTACATTTTTTTTAATGAATTTTAGAAATTTCAAAAATACTAGTTAGAATAACAAAGCGGAGAAGAAAGAAATATTTTTATTTTCAAAGAAACGAAATTTTGCGTGAACTTAGGTTACATTTTGATACACATTTCTGAAAACTTTCTGCTTGATCGGGTGAGCCATTTTGAAGAAAAACCATAAAATGTGCTGAATTGGTACCACTCGAAGCGGTTTTTACCCATTTCTGAATTAAATATCACCCAATTGGCGAATGTAGGCAAAAGTTTGGCCATGCAAGTCGACATACTAATAATATCCGCTCGTCTAACAACGCACATATGGCGTTTTCCCAGTATTATGGTGGAATAGGTTGGTGTCACAACATCGGGATGTATGTGTTTCTGGTATGGGTGGACGAGTTTGTTCCGTGAATGCAACTATAGACTATTTCGTATTTCATTTTCGTGTTTTTGAATCCTGTGAAATTGTTGGTTTGATGTTTATATGTGAGCATGAGAGTAATAATTTGTACATTCATATTCGTTTCATGAAATCCTCCTCTATTTTTGATGTTCAACGAACGCAGAATAATTAAATCAGTAAATTGTTTCAATGTGGATTTACTCCCTCAATATTGAGAGATGAAAAAAAAAGGATTGAATTGAAATAACGAAACAGGAAGTTTGTTTCTATAGTCAGTATATTCACGAAATATAAAAAATTGAGGTTTAATTCACCTGAATCATGAAAGTTATCAATCAATCATTTATTAATCGATGAGAACGATGAAATATCCCCATTATCAGTTTTATCATCGCAATTATCATTAGAATTTGGTTATCCGATACCGATCGTAAGTTATCAATGGAGAACTGATTTTTTTCTCCCGGTCGATTCTCATATTGCTATAGCAACTATAGGCTTCCTCACGTGACAGTGTATACATGTTGTCACTTACGTCGACTTCAAACCGACTGTATACTCACAGTCACCTGGAGTGTTCGATCAAGCTACATTAAAATCGCATCTCTTCACCTCATTATTATTATTATTATTATTATTTAACTCTTGCAAATGCACATAAATGCGCGGTGGCAAGTTCCCTAAGTACCCCTATCCCACCATCTCCTTAACCCTCCGACGGAATAACTTTAACCTGATGTCATCCCCTTCAAAAACATTTCTACTAAGCCCATTCCAGTCCCTACCTGTCCTATTTAAGAAAGAGAATTTACCGACATCTAATGTAGCCCCCTTTATGACTACCTTATGACATTAATTTCATTCTGTTTCATAAAATCAACTCATGCAAAACATGACAGGTTTATCTAAATGACATAAAAAAGTAGAATGGATGCTATTAAATACAGTATTCCATATCAATTATTTGAAAGAATGAATTGAATAGTATAGTGAACGCGTTGAAAGAGAAAATGAATAAGCGTAAATACATCGAAATATTCACGCGCTGTTTAGTATTTATATAATTGGTATTGAAAATGAGCGTCCACGAAAGAAGCACGCATCCTCAGAGAAAATTACCAGCATTATACGCACTGCTGGAAGAAAATAAAACAATAAAGTTAAACGCACCCCTCGTAAAGTGTATGGAGACAATTGTATTGAAATATGTCAACATTCGAGTCAAATTGGGATTGAACTAGAGAAAACAGAAACAATCTTATTTGTGATATTTGTGAGTGATATCTCAAGATATCAACATGTGTGTGTCTGGTTCACTCTTGATAACGTGTTCATAACGTGATTAAAACGTGTTTCAAACTTTCGGAAACTGAAATTCTTTCAACTTCTTTCTTCAACTTCAAAAAAAAGTATGGTCACAGACTGTTCAGTCCTTGAGACCAAGTTTTTAATTTCTCTATTCATACCGTAGCTAAAATTGTGTGATAATATCACCCTTGTTGTGTTCCGTCCAAACGATCCTACCTTTCATACACAATCCCATTTGGAAAACAAATTTTCTCACAGCAAGTTTCGATTATTAAAGAATATATTTATGGAAGCGCCTATAGTGTACTTGATTCATCTCTCAGATAATCTGGACACGTTGCTCGTCGTCGACAAATTCCAAGAGAAGATGACGTATTTCATTCGAGAGAGAGACAGAAGATTGTTTTCTGATTGGACCAATCAGGTCAAAGGTTGACAATCAGTTCCACGATCGTGGACCGGATCAGAGATAGATCCGATGACTGGAAGAGAGAACAGATTCGGTTACGAGCTCGGAGCTTGCATGAGGACAAATACGCCCGGCAATCGAAGCCACCATCCGGTTTAAAACGGAACCACAAAATAGGGGAAACATACAATTCTTTGTCCACCCACTCCACGCTCCCCCTCCCCTTCCCCCTCCTCGCCCATTCCAACCACAATCTTTTCGACACTTTATTGGACAGGCTCCTTAGAACGACCGATACCCATGCTCATGTCATGAGTGATTCTATTCTTCATAGATTATCACAAGTTACTTATATTTTATATTATTGATCTCGATTGAATTTACCGGTCAATTTCCGATGTCTATATGAACATCATTGCATGGTTATCACATATGTTCCTTATGTTCTGAATTCTTGATCTCGATAGACCATTTTCGAAATGAATGAGCCATCTAGCGGCAGACGTTTGAACTACAACGGGATGTTATTACCCGAGTTCGAAAGTCGTATGCTGGCAATGCTATTTAGCACGTTCGATTTATATTATTGTGCGTTACAGTGAAGGTATTAAGTTATAATATGATAGTAGTTTCAACATTTATATGTTTACTATATACTGAGAGATTTACACACTGTCAGAGTGAGTAAGATGAGAGATGATGCAAGTTTCCTATCTTGATGTTTTGCCTTCAACCCTGTGGATAAGCAGCCTAACTTTTTGAACAATACTAAAACTCCCAGAATGCAATACCAGCGATCTTGGCTGCTAGGAGGCGGGACGCGCCTGCGCATTGAATAATGAAAATAGTCCATTGAATTTAGTTGAATTTGTTTGCAATTTCTTATGTAAATGAACGTACACCATTGCATAATTATCATATATGTTACCTATGTTCTGAATTCTTGATCTCGATTGAATTGAGCTGAATTTGTCTGCCAATTCCTCGTGTATATGTACGTACACCATTGAATGATGATTGAATAAGTTACCTATGCTCTGAGTTATTGCTCTCGATCAAATTTGTCTGCCAATTTTCCATGAGTATGCACATAGTTGAATGATCATTACATATGTTACTTATGATCCATATCATTGATGTCAATTGAATTTATCTGCAAATTTTTGGTGTATCTACATCATTGGATGATTGTGGTTATGGTATCGATGGATGAGCAACTGCGTTCTAGTTCTGAGGAACCGGATATATATATTTCAGATTTGAATATGTGCTGCTACCGTGGTACAATTCGCACCAGTTGATATGAATGATGGGGTGAATGATATGATCACATGCATAAAAACCATGGCAAGCGAATATACATGTGCATGTAACTTTTTCGCGCAGAATTTCCTCTTTCTACATTGGAGTCTTCTTCTAAGAAAATATCTCAAGCAGATCTGAGAACTCAGTGAATAAGGCATATATATATATATATATATATATATATATATATATATATATATATATATATATATATATATATATATATATATATATATATATATATATATATATATATATATATATATATACATATATATATATATATATTTATATATATATATATATATATATATATATATATATATATATATATATATATATATATATATATATATATGTGTGTTAATATATATATCTATATATATATATATATATATATATATATATATATATATATATATATATATATATACATATATATATATATATATATATATATATATATATATATATATATATATATATATATATATATATATATATATATATATATATATATAGGTATATATATATATATATGTTCATATATATTTATATATATATACATATATTCATATATATATATATATATATATATATATATATATATATATATATATATATATATATATATATATATATATATATATATATATATATATGAATATATATATGTATATATATATATATATATATATATATATATATATATATATATATTCATATATATATATATATATATATATATATATATATATATATATATATATATATATATATATATATATATATATGTATATATATATATATATATATATATATATATATATATATATATATATATATATATATATATAAATATATATATATATATATGAATATATATATATATATATATATATATATATATATATATATATATATATATATATATATATATATATATATATATATATATGATAATATATGATGGAATACCACTCAAATTCCGAATATATACACGATGAAAATGGAAATGTTCATTCGTGAATTTTCAATCCATCATCATCAAATTGAGATATGAATGAAAACTCTCATCTAGAGGGTGAATTCTCCCCATGTTTGTATCACAAGAGCTCCACCAATTATTCCCATCAATATAAATGATTGATATGAACTTTTTCACAGTCTAATTCACACATTTGTTTCGAAAACGTGCATGATATAACTGCAAAGATATTGACCTACTAACGAACGTCAATAAAATCTAAAACATGTTTATTGTCAGATAATTCAGAAACGTTTTGTTCGAAGTTGAACACGTATCTCCGGATCAACATTGCCCCCAGCTGTTGTGATAATCGTCCCGTTATTTGCGATACTAATGAGGTGTACAGTGGAATACACTTCCGATATAAATCGCCGGGGAATCGAACTGGGTCGATCACACACAATAATTAATCATGTTTCATATGTTTTATATGAATAGAACGGAGAAAATGTGTTATGTGTTGCTGCGTCGATGGATGAGCTGGGACACATCAACATTGGATTGGTTATATATATCCACCTTGTTATATATATATATATATATATATATATATATATATATATATATATATATATATATATATATATATATATTTATATATATGTATATATATATATATATATATATATATATATATATATATATATATATATATATATATATATTCATCCACTATTTTTCAAACTATTCCATCTCCATACTCACTCTGTTGTTGTTATTTGAATATCTTAAAAAAATGGATATATTATATCACATACCAACTGAAACTATTTAGCACTCACTCACATTATTTCAATTTCAGTTGTCTTTATTTTTTGTTGCTTTTTGATACAAAAAATGGCGATATTCAGATTTTAGTATGGCTGAAATATTCTGCTCTTCCATATAACCAGTCCCATTTTAACTTATGAGCTATGACTGAAAAATGATATGATGGGATACAAACAATATGGTATGAATGAATATAATAATAAAACAGTGTGAAATACGGTGTACTAGAACTGACTGTTACATACAGCTGTACTGTTGGTCTTTCTTCATTTTGCTATTTATCTGCCATACACATCCGATTTTTGTGTAGTCTCTTCACTGCAGCTTTGAATGCATTTCGGCTTAACGTCTTGAACTGTTCAGGAACTGCGTTGTATAGCATAGTGGCATTGTATTTAAAGGAACCCTCAAATTTGGTTGTTTTGTGCTTAGTGATACTGAGGTGATTGTTATTTCTGGTAAGTCTTGAATGAATTTCACCCCGTCGCACTAGCTTCGTTCTCAGGTAAGAAGGTATATCAGTGTTCAGAATTTTGTGGGAGGTATTAATTATGTGAAGCTGTCTCCCTTCTTTCATTTTGAGCCAACCTGCTCTTCTGATTGCTGGAGTGACGTGGTCTCTTTGTTTGATGTGGCTGTATGAGTATCTAATACAAGCATTTTGAATTTTTTGTACTTCATTCTCATCCTCGCAGCTCAGATTAGGACCATATATTGTGTCACAATAGTCAAGCTTGGAGATAATTAAAGCTTCAGTTAAAGCTAATTTTGCCGAAGGTGGAAGAAGAGACTTGAATGGCCGTAATAATCTGAGTTTGTGATAACTGGACTTGCGAATGTTGTGAATGTGATCAGTGAAATTAAGTTTCTTGTCTATTGTCAGTCCTAGATTTCTTGCATGTTCTGCAACGGGTAGGGTGGTATTTTTCACAGATACTTGGAAGTCTTGTGACATCTTACTTCTCTGTGCATCTGTACCCAGCAAGAGCAAGATTGATTTTTGTGGGTTTATGAGCAATGCTCGATCTGTAGCCCATTGTGTTATTAAGGCTAGATCGGCATTCATCTTATCTTGTGCAGCAATTGAATCCTTTGCGGAAAAGCTGGTATATATCTGTGTATCGTCTGCATAGGTGTGGATTTTACAGTATTTAACTGCTTTACATAAGTCCGATGTGTAAATTATGTAGAGCAAGGGGCCCAGGATGGAACCTTGTGGAACGCCAGTGGTGATCGCAAGTGGTTCAGATACGTGTATCACATTCTGTTTGCGTACTGTGACCTTCTGCGTTCGGCCTGTTAAGTAACTCCTGAACCAATTTACAGTGGCACTTGACATTCCTATGTGAGCAAGTAAAGCAAGCAGAAGTGTGTGGTTGATTGTGTCGAATGCCTTGGAGAAATCTAACAACACAAGGCTGGTCAGCTGTGAGCTGTCAATTGCACTGATCGCGTCGTCCACTATATCCAGTAAGGCCGTTGTAGTACTTCTTCCACGACGGAAGCCGGACTGCATGTCTGGAAGGATGTTATTGACCTCGACAAATTTACTCAATTGATTGTGCACTATCTTCTCCAAGACTTTAGACAGAGTAGGTAGGATGGTTATAGGACGTAGGTCTTTGAGTACTTGTGGGTTTTCTATTTTGGGTAGTGGTATGATCAGGCCTTCTTTCCATAATGTAGGAAACATGTTGCTGCTCAAAGAGCAGTTGATGAGGTTGGTAATGGCTGAGGCACAGTATGGTGGACATAGACGTATCATATCTATTGTTAATCCATCTGCTCCATTTGCTTTAGTCTTGATTTTCTTGATGATTTCTGTGACTTCACTTGTATCAACTGTGTGTAGGACGAACATCTCGGTATTTGGTTCAAGAAGTGTATCTTCGAAGAATGTCAGTAGTTCTGTGTTGACATCAAGTTGACCAACTGACTCGATGTAATATTTATTTATTTTGTCAGGATCAAGAAGGTCTTCGGGAATGTCTGCTTTCTTACTTTTACTATTATGTATATCCCAGGATCTTAGTTTCGACCAGAACAAATTTGTCGAGCTCTTACAGGAAAGTAAATCGTCTGTGATGTACGCTCTTTTTTCTCTGCGTATTTTACGTATGTCTGCATACGCAACCCAATCCGAGTTTTGTTTATGTTTTTTGAATTTTTTCAAAGCTGTGTTTTTCAGTTTGATCATTTCTTGGATTGAGTCTGTGAGCCACGGCACATTTCGCTTGGAAGATGTAACTGTTTTTACTGGTGCGAGTTGATCAGTGATCTAGTGAATGCTCTCGTTGAGGAACGTTAACTTTGCATCCAGTTCCGTAATCTCTTCGATATCTTCCCATTGCACTTGGCAGGCATATTTTGCAAGGCTATCATTGTCGACTTTCAAAATATTTCGGTAGGTCCAGGTCTTTTGCATCTTCTTGGGCGTTTTGTATATCAGCAGGCACGATATCAATTTGTGGTCTGTGATACTCTCGCCTTTCAGGTTCTTTATCATCTTCAAATCTAGGACTTCAGTTGATATGAGTGGCGTTAGATTCCTCATATATTTGTGATCTATCAGAGTGGTTGTGTCGGAGGTAGAGGTGGTAGCTACCTTCGTTGGTTCTTCTATGACATGTGTCATGTTGAGTCTAGTAAGAGTTTTTTTAAGGTACTTGCTATCTGGTTTCTCTTCATCTAAAACGTTTATATTTACGTCTCCTAGAAATATAATGTTGTCAGCTAGGGCATCCAGTTCTGTTATGGTTCCACTAATGCTATCGATAGTTTTATAGCTCAGGCTAGGAGCTCTATAGCCAACACCTATTGCAAGTTTGGTTCTTTTAAGGGTTACAATTATCCATATTTGCTCGACATTGAGTTGGTCTGTAGGGGCCGTAGGCGTATGTATGGCGTGTCCAATGTTCTCTTTTATATTCATGCCTATTCCTCCTCCTCTACCTTTCAAGTCCATACCCTGATTTCTGTCTTTTCTTATGAATTTGTAGCCTGGGATGGAAATGTTATCTGTGGGAATATCTGGTGTCAGCCACGTTTCAGTCACTCCAACTATATCATAACTGTTGTCTAGAAAAACGTGATTGTATTCTTCGAAACATTTACAAATGGATCTCGTATTTATGCAGGCAATGTTGAGAGATCTACCTGATGTTGCTTTCGCTCCTGACGGGGTTTGGCGTCATAAACGCTGTTTGGGTATCTTATTGTGTTGTGGTATTATTATCATAATAGTCACAATGTAATAACCCTCATTTCGTTACATCCCCAGTTCAGCCACCTTTGGTGGTCTTGTGAGAACCGTGAATACCTCATTTTGTTGTGTATTCATTTGTATACATTTGTCTAACGTTATTCTCTTAATATTTCACAATATCAATAGAAATAACTACAACTTCAACTTGAGATACGAATCACGTCACTGCCCTCCTGTTTCCTGAATTATTTCTATCATAGTGAATAAGGCCTTGTTTTAATTGTTCCCAATTAATTGGTGACACTTGTTGCTTGGATTTGATTGGTATCTTAATAGCTCTGAGTGATTTGAAAAATCATATTAAATATTTTTTCACATCGACACGGCTGATCCCATCTGATTGAAAGTTGGTGATCATTTTTTTCCTCTGGGTTATTCAAGGAATTTTTGAAAACTCTGAACTGTGTTCTCCCAGAAGTGGTCCAACTAATTGTGCCTAATAACAATATAGCATCAAACTTGACGAGGACACTTGTGTATGTCAAGTTTCAATTGAACGTTCATCTCTGTTTGACCTGTGGAGCGCGAACAGAAAAAAATAATATTTCGAGTATGGTAAAATTGTGTCTTCGCTTTTCTCAACCAATCATTTCAAATTGTGAATTCCTGGATACTGTTTTTGGGTGATGTGAATTTTGATCGTCATGATTTTTCAATGATATGTTTTGTTGAATTATACTCAATATCATTTTTATGTTGTTGCCTCTTTAATGCACTGGTTATTATATATATATATATATATATATATATATATATATATATATATATATATATATATATATATATATATATATATATTTTTTTTTTTTTTCTCCAGTAATTCATCGTGAGATTGATTCGTCATTTTTTCAGGTAATATATTTTCATTCACCGATTCTCAATATAAATACATGGCAAGTTCACAAAATGTCCACACAAAGCCTTATACAGGCTTGTCTGTGGTTAACAATGGAGACAATACAATGTTCAAGATACGTGAATAATGGTGAAAAAGATGAACAGTTCGTCAATTGACAATGAAGTGCAAAATATTGAATAACGCATTTCAAGATATCTGAGTTGAAAGAACGAAGAGAATAAAGTTGGAGAGGATGAAAGTATTATAGGAGATATCAGTCTGAAAGTAAGAAATTATGAAATGAAATATGAAATAAATCAAGAATGAGATTTAATTTCCTCAAAGATAACGAAATTGGTTCACGCTTACAGAAAAAGTAAAAAGATGATTATGATGGAGTGAATCAATATTGTATCATAGAAATAACCATCACATGAACACAAAAATGTTAAAACTAATGATTAGGACGATTCCTACTTCCAGCATTCAGTTTATTCTGCATACTTCTTCCGTGACAAAGTTTTTAGTTCATGCTGAAACTTTTCTTGCCTTTCTCATGTTTTTTGTGTGTGTAATGAAGATTTATTTATTCTTGTTACTATCACAGTCAAGCCTTGATATAGGCCATGTCCCTAAGCGATGTGAATATGAGTTTCATCTGTATTTTTGTATATTCCGTGTTCACTCAATAATAATTAAGAATGATAATGTTGATTGCGTCAACCGAAGTCACGTGTGTACGCCTACTCTTCGTTCTGCTCTGAAACATGATATTATCAAAGCGTTTTTTCTTCACAGATAAAAGTTGGCGGATATTGATTAATATGCTCACGAGACCATGAGATCGATTTGCCGGAATATCAATTTATTGATGATGACTTTTGAATGGTGTGAGACATCAAAATTACAATACTTAAGTAACTCAGATGATTAGTATGGCTTTAAGATGATGGATAAGTCACAACAATTCAAGTCATGTCGCTTAACTGTCGAGCGTATACAGTTATAAGAGAAACATTCTTCAGCTGTTATGAAGAATTGGCGCTCACCAGATATGCGACGTGATTTAAAAAGTTATTATTCATATCGTCTTGAAGCTATTATAATCATCTGTGTTTCTCGCTTATTAGAGTTTTGATATCTCATATTATTCAAAAGTGATCATCAAAAAGCAAATATTTCTCTAAATCGACTCTCATGGACTCTCAATGAGAGAGTGAGCATGAATGACCAAATTTCCTCATTCTTTGTTGATATATCTGCATTATTGTGTCGTGCTCTATATTTGTATCAATTCCTTTTCAATTCTCTCTCAAATTTATACTAGTCAAGCGCGAAATATGCGTTGTAAGATGAGCAAGATATCTGAATAGGGTATAAAAGTTCTTGAAGTAGTTCTACCCTTGCTACTTTATCGACTCTGGTATTATACACACCTTGATATCTGAATAAGGTATACAAGTCGTTAAAGTAGTTCTACTCTTGCCACTTCATTGACTCTGGTATTCTACACACCTTGACGCATATAAAAAATACTTCATTGTTGGTCAACTCTTGAATCTAGAAAGCAGTGAATCTCGACATCTTAATTCTGTCACAATTTTTATGATATATTTGATGAATAATATCAGTTTTTTTTTCTTCGAAATGGCTGATTGGAATTGCATACAAAATCGTGATGATGTGTAAAATTTATGTATACACATTCAGAGAGAATTTCATTCCACTCGGAGAGATTTTTTTCTCAACATTTTCCGCCCAGCCAAATCTTATGGGTTGTTTAGAAAATTTGAGATGATTTTTCTAAAAATCGGTCCGACCGATTCATTCCAAAAACTATACAGTTCCAAGTTGGATGAGTTTGCGTTTAAAAAAAGTTTCATGTTGATCAGTCAAACCCTGCGACCTGTGGAGTGCTCACAAAAAAAAAAATACAGACAGAGCCCTATAAGAGTGGGATGGAGACTTCGCTACGCTCATATAATCATGAATGTACGATAATTTCGAGCTTGTTTTCCAATGATGTTATCTTCCTCACGTGAGATAGTATATTGTGTACGTTATTCCGTTAGCAACGGTTGCCACTCAGTTTATTGAACATATTCAAATATTCTTCATCGCATTTATTGCATGGATCGATAGGAAAATTCAGAACATACAGATAATACATACATTCCTTCTCATCTTATAATACTTTATGAAGACTCCGCACATTTCCTGACTGAAATGATTGTATTTATGAACCATGTGTGAGGATCCATAATATTGGAATAAAACAGAGCATATAATGGATGATTTGTGATATCAATCAGTAGGATACTAACTGTTATAACTGGACAAGGCAAACGCGATATGTGTTGCCGCGTTGATGGATGAGCTGAAACATATCGACTTATCTTTGGATTGGTTATTATATATATACACCCTGAGATCCAAACCATTACTTCACTGCCATCTGATTTTCTATTATTGAATTCTATGATGATGAAGAAGGCTTTGTTTTGAACGTTCACATTTAAGAGGTGACACCTGTGGCTTGGATTCAATCGGTATCCTAATAGCTTTGAGTGATTTACAAAAATTACATCATATATTTTTTCACATCGAAACGGCTGATTCGATTTGAGTGAGAGTTCGGAATAATGTGTATAATCATTATATTGAGATTTCCTGAGAATTTGAATCCTCTCGGATGAAATGTTCTCAACGATTTTTTTCCTCTGGGTTATTCTCATGAGATTTTTGAAAACTTTGAAATGAGTTTTCTCAAAATTGGTCCACTCGATTGTGCCTCAAAACTATACAGCAATAAATTGGATAAGGACACTTCTGTCTGTCAAGTTCCAACTGATTTTAAATTTCCGTTCGACCTGTGGAGCGCGAAAAAAAAAAGAAAACAGGCACTTATTTTTCGGCTATGGTGAAATTGAGTCTTCGCTTCGCTCATCCCAAAATATTTCACCTCCATGTGAGAACTGAAGCAATGCATGAATGCAATGGACTCGAAAAAAACATACAATGAATTGAGATTGGCGTCGGATGAATGAATAATGAGATGATGGGATGATGAGATGATGGGATGATGAGATGAAGGTGTCTAGGGTGATGAGAAAGATGGTAGGTAGCAAGCGGTCGTGGAAAATCATGAAAGAACGTGAAGATAGATGGTGACTGTGGATCAAAAAATCATGATTCAATTATTGGAACGAGCAACAACTGAAGCAAGGAAGGCAGTTGGTACAAAATCAAGGTGTATAAAATAGATCACGATTCCTTTTTATGTGAATGTTTCATTTTCGCTCATGCTCATTCAACACCGCATATACTGCGTTCTATAGTAACGTTCGATCGACAAGTATAATCTTACCCCCCTGCTATTTTCGCTCTTCTGGAAGAATATTTGAACGCGCGAGAGTTCATGATCCCTATCTAGATTTCATCTGATAGGGCCATGATATATCTATGAGATGTATTTCAACAATTTTGAAGATATGTTGATCGTAACTGATCACACACTTGACTAAATTCAATGAATAGCAACACGATTAAGACCTGGTATTACCAACGTGGGAGTAGCTCCAACTGGTAGATAAAAGTTGTTATCACCATGGTTACCTGTGATATTTGTTTTCACCAACTCTCAGATAACTGCTAACTGGACTTGGTAATACTGGGCCTAAATGAGCCAAATTGTGGACCAAATATATTCACAAGAACGAATGTGACTGAGTTGAGAAATGTTTCTATTTTTATCGAGTGTCTGGACATTTTTGCTGAGTTTATCCTCCTGCAAATGACTTGAACATGGACCCTGATGAAGTTGATCCTCTCACCCGAGTCAAGCCACGGAGAGATCGCCCTGGAAAACAAAGTCACCGATGTGCGTGAGTTCGAATCCCGCAGAAAGTAAGTGTTCTTAGTAAGTGATCGCCTTCTCACACCTCATATATATACTCTCACATGACCCAACTGTTG
The DNA here is from genome assembly GCA_964007535.1 of Brachyptera risi. Taxonomy (NCBI): domain Eukaryota; kingdom Metazoa; phylum Arthropoda; class Insecta; order Plecoptera; family Taeniopterygidae; genus Brachyptera; species Brachyptera risi. The sequence goes on from OZ023337.1 coordinate 6,374,372, forward strand.
GAATGGCGGAAAATACACATCAAGCATTCTACAGTTCGAATCATTTTCATTTTCTCGGAGTGATTTGCAAGTATGTTTCAGTGCACCATTTGATTGAAGTACGTTCTCTCGATTACTTTCTTTAAGTGCAACATGCTATGTGGTGACGTCATAGTTATACCTCAATATTGTGGTTGAGTTACCATGAGAAATCATCTGAGCTTCCACCAAATGTAACCAATCAAACCATATGAGCTTCTTAATATTGTTGGTCCATTAATTACACAAATGAGAGTGCCAAGAACTGATTCAATATCTCGTGCAGACAACTAGAACGGGATGTTATTACCCGAGTGCGAAAGTCCTATGTTGCCAATGCTATTTAGCACGTTTAATTTATATTATTGTGCGTTACAGTGAACGAATTAAGTTTTAATATGATAGTTTCATCATTTATATGTTTACTAAATACTGAGAGATTTACACACTGTCGGAGTGAGTAAGATGAGAGATAATGCAAGTTATATATCCTAATGTTTTGCCTTCAACTCTGTGTATGAGAGGGCCGACAAATTGAACAGTACTAAAACTCCCAGAATGCAATACCATGCAGCTATCTCGGCTGCTATAGGAGGCGGGACGCGCCTGCGCATTGAATAATGAAAATGATCTAGCGGAAATCGACTCGGGTCCGAAGTGTATAACGTCCATTGCTGCCTGGTCTGCCTCTCCATTACCAACCATTTCAGGGTAATTGAATTCAATAACTTACTACTAATGTATGGCAAGAACAATAGCATAGAGTATGAAGGAGAAAGCTGGAATTGATCGTTTCCATATAATGGAGATGACTATATTGATGACTTAATCGCAAATTGATCGGAAAAATCATCTTTGACATAATTAACCAAGCATTATTCATCCAATTTCTGGACTCAATTAATTTCTTATTCAATTGAAATTTGATAGAACGAAATAAAACCTAAGCAATGATGAGAACTTAACGTGAAATGATGCTGAACACTATCTGCTCATATCTCAGGTCACGGGTTCACTCAGCGAGACAGTCGTGACGTCAGCAGCCCAAGTGGTCCTCTCAGCAAGCTCGAGACTGCGGTGGAGCTGTCAGACAGCAACATGGGGCAGGCTCGAGACGTCGTGATCGTGACGCTTACCATCGGCGTCCTCTTCGCTTTCGGGAACACTTCGGCTATCTCCGCTAGACAAGGTAGGAACAGCGAGGAGCGTCATCCAAAGTGGAGCATTACTTCAATCTTATAGCTATTTGATATGTCTCACCGACGCACCGACGATAGCTGCGATCTATTGGCGTCGGAGAACGATAACTGTGGTGGTGATATGGTGGGTATCAGCCACTATTTTGACTTAATTTTATTTAAACAATTTTTTTTTCTATTAAAATGAGTGTGATTCAAGAATGAAAATGATTAGGCCTACCTCTAGTTGTTTATTTCTGCTCAATTGTATTCTCAATTCTCATCCACATTAAAACCAGTTTGTTGATCAAACGTCATCACTTCTAGTACCGTCAACTGGGGTGACATTTAACAAATTGTGAATTTTATGCATTACTAAAATTCAAACTACTTCCTTTTGCGACGTGTAAAGACCAGAGTATAACGTTGAGAATATATTTTCTCACACCTTCGAACCATAATAATACTGATACAAAATATAATGGCGTGCAATTACATGAAAAGTTCAGGAAAAATGAAATATCACGTCGGCCAGTCAATTTTGGAGATGTCAACAAAGTGCGAATGTTGTCTGTGAGTATTGATAACTCACTCGTTTTGGACAATATTAAAAATATTGGGAGAATACTGCACCTCATCAATTGGAAAATAATCTTTCAACAAAAAATATATGTGATTCTGTCACTCATTCGGGGTAACTTGTCACCCACCTTTCCAGCTTGTCTGTTTTCTACTGACTAGCACTTTTTTACCACTTCAAACCATTCAATGATAATAATGGTCGAGTGGTTAGCACGCTGAACCGTCATCTAGGAGACTAGGGTTTGATTCCCACCATGGTCGACCATCCTGACAGGGCTCTTTGTGGTTTCCCTCTGTCCTTCAGGTCAATACTGGGATGGTTCCCAATAACAGGCCACGACCGACTCCTCCCCACTATCCAAAAACATCTAATAAAATAACCTCTCATTTCATCATCCCATATATCATTCACTGACGCCAATAGATCGTAGTCATCAGTACAGTGCGTCGTCAATCCCAATATAGATCAATAGATGGAATGTAAACCATTTGCAATCATGACTATTCATCCAAATGGCATCAGACGAGGCGCAAGCTCATATCGTGTTTTCAGTCTCATCATCCAAGAGTCTGGATCGTGTCTGATGAATCAGCAAAATACCACATCGCCACTGATATCGATACTACCGACCAAGCCTCATGGCCAAGTATTCGGGATGAGTCGAGGAAACGTCTTTTTCTGCCTCTCATAGATGTTATATCTGGACTGAGAGAAGATGACGAGGTCAAGAAACTTCCACATCTTGAGGTATAGACGGGACTCGAAAGGGAAAAACGGTGTTTCGTGTTTTATTCGACCCAGCTATGTTTGACCTCTTCAATTGAATGTAGAATGTAACGAGTCCGTTATTTGAGACATTGCAGTTATTACTCTCTTGTGCAGAAAGGAATGGAGAATTGTCCCTATTGCTTCCAACTGCTCTCATGATGAGTGTTATTATATAATCTTGTTCTCAAGTAGAGGAACACAAGTTGAAAAGTGTGAAATGGTGAAAATAAACTGGAGAAATAATTTTCGAACTGATGTGACTTGGATATGAAAGAGGCTTTTCAAATGTTAATTCATCTCGTCTTATTTTCATATAAATCTAAATTCGATCTCATCTCATAGATGTGAAGTTTCATCATGAGAGTTCATATGGTGTCCAAACGTTCAACGTCACCTCACTCATGTGGTGAGACTTTGATCGGTCACATTTATTTGTATTTCATCCTGCGTTAACAAACGCGTTAATCTTCATTCTATTGAGTGACATTTATAACAGGTGGAGATTTCGCCCTTCCATTCATATTCATTCCATCCATCCATTCATGCATTCATTACATCAGTCACTCATATCCATACATTTGTTGAAGATATTGAAGTTCTAGCTTGAAAAATGTAGAATTTCACCCTAGTGGACGGTACCTATCTTGATTGCCTGTCAGATGATTGAAAAGCATGGCATTTGGAAGTTGCCTGTTGAATGATGAGCAAATATTCAATATATGAAGTGATACGTCACACATTCTGGCCCGGTTAGCCTATTAGGCCTATTTGTAGTTATTATTCCACCCATCGAAACGAATCGTCTAGCAAAGACTCCTAATCATTCCGTCATCATTTTTGAGAAACTTGATGAACTTTCACAAACTTGAGAAACTTCAAATTATCTCAGAAAATATAGTTCCACGAGAAAATTATATATATATATATATATATATATATATATATATATATATATTGGGTTTCAACGATACACTATACAGATGGTCACGATCTATTGGCGTCGGTGGATGATGAATGAGATGATGAGGTGAAAGATTATTTCATTGGGTGTTTTGGATAGTGAGGAGGAGTCGGTCGAGACCTGTTGTTGAGGAACCATCCCAGTATCAACCTGAACGACAAAGGGAAACCACGAAAAAACCCTATCAGGATGGTCGACCATGGCGGGAATCGAACCCCGGTCTCCTGAATGACGGTTAAGTGTGTTACCGCTCGGCCACGCTTCTCGGCTCTACTAAAACAAATATTGCTGGCGGACACAAGATTGAGAGAATTGAAAAATAACTTCATACCCAATATATTTCCGCGGCTGAGGAATTTGATGGTCTTTTGTCTATCGATTTACCATTGTTGACGGAAGGGATTCTTCTATTGACAGCTCATGTCTCAAGCTGGCCTGACATGAACATTTTCGATGCGATAACGCAACCGCATGCGGGAGCGATATCGGTAATTCTGAATTATTGACCAATCAGCGAAGACTGCGTGATGGTGCGTGATTTGGTCGCACAAGGTTAGCTCCACTCAACTTTTTGCCTGCGCACCGCAGAAAATCGCATGCGGAATGGCCGGATGTAACTTGGGTTCAGTTAAAATCCGCTCGAGGTCACCGTCGTACGGCTTCTTCAGACCGCTGTATTGATTTTAGCGTGAATTATCTCAAAATAATTCCATAATTGAACAATTTGCCCACGTGCTTACGACTTCTTTTATGAGATTTTGTTTTTATATAGTTATTATTATGATTGAGGAGACAGCATCGATATCAACAAAATACAACAAACAGTCAACGAACTTGAGTCATGCCACGAAAAGCGCGGGATACTATAAACACGCCCATCTCTTTGATCAACCGACTTGCCACTAGGCAGCAGCAGTTTTGTTCAATCGCAACGCATCGTCCCGCTCCCGCATGCGGTTGCGATATTGCATCGAGATTGTTCATGTGAGGCCAGCTTTGGGTGTGTGTCTTCACCACATCCGGTTTCTGATGAAATATGTTCAATAGTTGGACTATCTCCACATGTATCGCATCCGGGCCGGATCTTCTGTAGTGTGAAGAGTTCCGCATGACTGGCCAATACTCAGGCGAATGCACTTGCTTTCCTCCACGGTGAACAATTCTGACAACCAGTTTCTCGTTTTACCCTCCGGCTCCGTCGTTCTGGAGGATACTGGGATGATTCCTTCATGTTACCTCCCCCCCCCGAATCACTGTCCGGAACACCTGATGCAACGAGGTTCCATGTCAACTCATCAACCATCATTCACAGATGCCAATATACCACATTATCCTCAGAATACGTCGCCAATATAAATACAGACAGGCAGTAAAAAGTTACAATTATCTATTGAAACGTCATCACCTTTGACCTGAATTATCCACTCGTGACCTCTAACTAGTGATAACCGTCACTGGTGACCTCGAAGAGGAGGGAGAGGGGGAGAGATGAAATACTAGGGAAACGCTTCTCGCGCAGTGGATGTTCCCACACTTCGTTGAAACAAACGCCCTAGTTGATCGAGGCGGTCAGAGTTGAAACAGCGCACACATCGCCAATAATTAGACATCACTGTGTTTGCATTGGAGAGACAACCCAATAAACACTAAGTGGACGATCCACTCCCAAGTTGAGGGATTTGATATTTTGATGCCAACGTCCCGGCAGGGATGGATCTATGCCATCCCGCGTTACTGATCTGATCCTTCCTTGCCACCTCACATACTATACCTATCCCACTCGTGATGGAACCGCCACCAATATAATGTGCTGTTAGGAGGTTACCTCCTCTTCATGCATTGCAAGTTGCAAAAAATAGGAGATAGAAAGGAAGAAAATGAATGATGAGAAGGAAGGGAATAAATATCGTTATTAGGGTACGTTCATAGAGCCACGGCAACACGAATTTGCCGTGCCGTCAAAATGAATGAGCCAATCACAGATTTGCCGGGCTTGTCGTTCACTGTGACCTTGAAAGTTGAACATTTTGCCGGACGACAGACTTGCCGTGATGACGTAGAAGATGTCACGTCCACTTTTATACTCCAACTGTTAGTTTTTCTTACGGACTAGTCAAACGCGAAATATGCGTTGTAAGATGAGCGAGATATCTGAATAGGGTATAAAAGTCCTTGAAGTAGTTCCACCCTTGCTACTTTATCGACTCAGGTATTCTACACACCTTGATATCTGAATGAGCTATTAAAGTCGTTAAAGTAGTTCTACTCTTGCCTTTTCATTGACTCTGGTATTCTACATACCTTGACGCATATAAAAAATACTTCATTGTTGGTCAACTCTTGAATCTAGAAAGCAGTGAATCTCGACAACTTAATTCTGTCACAATTTTTATGATATATTTTATGAATATTAACAGTCATTTTATTTTTTTTCTTCAAAACGACAGATCAGAATTGCTTAAAAAATCGTAATAATGTGTAAAATTCATGTATACACATTTAGAGGAAATTTCATCCCATTTGGAGAGATTTTATTTTTCAACATTTTCCGCCCGGCCAAATCTTATGGGGTTTTTAGAAACTTTGAGATGATGTATCTCAAAACCGGTCCGACCGATTCATCCCAAAAACTATACAGTTCTCAGTTATGTGAGTTTGCGTGTACAAAAAAAGTTTCATGTTGATCAGTCAACCCTTGCGACCTGTGGAGTGCTTACAAAAAAAAAAAAAGAAAAAAAAAAGACACAGACAAAGCCCTATAAGAATGGGATGGAGACTTCGCTACGCTCATCAACTATCGACTGTGAAGCTCGATCACTGTCCACGTTGCCATGGTTATCGCATCGATTCGATATGAAATTGCCTTGAGTTCACTATATAACCGATCGTTTTGCCGTGGTGGTATGAACGGTAGAAATCATTTGACGTCCTACGGCACCTGGCAAGATTGTCGGCTGGCAGAAATGACGTGGCTCTATGAACGTACCTTAGGGCAATCTGATGCCAAGATTTCATATTTCACATAATTGCATTGAACATGAACTCCACGTGCTGTTCTGAAATTTCAGATGTAGAAGGCCTATGTACTTTGAATATTACGATTTTTCAAAATAACGATGATGATACCAACAAGGGTTGTTTTTCAGGGGTGGGCGAAGCGCGTGGCTGCTCGATGGCCAAATTTAAGGAGCGCCATCGGCACCCATATGTGACTTCCTATCAGTAATCGTACCCATGATGATGAGATGGGGTTGATTTTGTTCATCAGCTTATAATCTAGAGCATTGTGTTTCAATTGCACAGACCTTGATATCGCTAAACTTTACAGGCGCTAAATGACCTCGCTGTCGATGCGCCTTCAAACCCCAATATTCATTCATTCATTCGCTATACTTGGGAATCTACCACCAGACTCATACTTTTTCTCGAGATTGTTTCTCATTCCCTTTTATTTTTCAAGGGGCCGATGTCGATCAACCCTCAGCAGCAGACGCCACCAAATCTCTATCTCCAGGAATACATTTTTCCGACGTCCTGTTGGAAGAGAGGAACAAGCTGAAGTCAGATATCGACCGCCTACTAGAAGATGAGAAGAGTTATTCAGAGGACAGGAATGACATCCGAGAGGAAAGAGAGGACATCCGGAAAGAGAGAAAGGACATCCGGGAGGAGAGAAAGTATATAGGAGAAGAAAGAAAGAATTTAGAACAAAACAAACTCTTCTGGCGTGAAGAAAAGAATGAGTTATTGAACGAAAAAAATCTTTGCTTGAAAGAAAAAAAAATTCTCGAGGAAAATGAGAAGGTTGTCGAAGAGAAGGGCGAGAAGCTTCAGCTTGCCTTGAGTGTTTGTGACAACAATAACCAGAGCTCTCAAGCCGTCAAGACAAACCTCCAGCAGAAGGTCACCGAGCTTCAAGCCGAAGTAGCGCGTCTACAGGCAACTGTTCGGATACAGCCTGATGTCGAAACCATTCGTCAGAACTTTTTCAACTTGCAGAGCGAGAACAACATTCTGAGAACAGCCAACAGAGACTTGACTGCTGAGAGGAATGAGACTCGGAGCCAACTTGTTGCATTACAGTCAGACACTCCCGACACAACTGCTTGTAATGCCATTCAGACTATCAATGATGACCTGAGAAACGAGAATAGACAAATCAGGGCCAACTTGTATGACCTGGAAAATGCGAACAAACGCGCGTTGACTTTGAGCGAGAGAAAATTGCAAATGAAAGGTAGAATCAGGAAAGAGATGGAGGCTAAGATTCAAAGTCGTCATTCTCGGAGACAAGATTAACCATTCCAATAGGAATCCGTACTCACGAATAGGGGCTAAGAATGTAATGATATCGATCGCTTGAACACATTCTGATTACCAGGAAAACGCCATATACAACGCGTTGTCAGACGAGCAGATAGAAATAGTATGTCGACTTTTTTGCCAAACTTTTGCCTACATTCTCAAATTGGGTGACATCCAAGTTGGAAATGGGTAAAAACTGCTTCGAGTGGTACGAATTCAGCACATTTTATGGTTTTTCTTCGAAATGGCTCATCCGATCAAGCTGAAAGTTTCTATAAATGTGTATAAAAATGTAAGCCAACATCACGCAGAATTTCATCCATTTTGAAAATGAAAATATTTTCTTTTTTTTCCGCCGTGTTATTCTAATGAGTAGTTCCAAAATTTCTAAAATTCATAAAAAAAGTTAACATCCGATAATGCCACGAAACTATACAGATTTAAGCTAGATGAGGAACCATGAAGAAAAAAGTTCAAAGTTGATAGCTGTAGCCGTTTGACCTGTGGAGAACCGACAAAAAACATGAAACAAAAAAAAAACATAAAAACGAACACCAATTTTTTTCAGTATGTCAAATTGAATCCTCGCTAAAGCTCGTCTAATTACTTCGTATTCGTTGAGATTTGTTGGTAGAGCAATCGAATAGGCCCCTGGAAAAAGGGTGTATAGACCATTATTTTCAGATCCCAAAATTTTGGTTGAAATAGGTTTTGTATCCATATCTCTGTTATGTAGTGAACTCTGGTATCGAATTTCGCAACTATTACATGTGAATGAATAAATCTGCGTGATCAATCTTACGTGGAAAAAGGTTGCTCATCCGATCAAGATGGCCTTGCAAAATGATCCTCACAATAATCGGAATGGTCTTTACACCATTTTTCCAGGGGTCTATTCAATTCATTTCGGTTCGAGGTAATTACTGTTCAGACACGTGGGTGCCAATATGACTCCACTCCTCTCCTCTGCTTCTTATCAAAATAATAATAATGTTGAGTCAAGTGATGTTTTGTATCACTTGTTTCTTCATTTATTCTCAATTATAGACACCCAGTCAACATATTTATTGATATCTTGTATGAAAATGTCCATCTCTTATAGCTAGTACAATTTTTCACTCAAGATGGCGGACGTTGGAAGTGGCGAGAGTGAGCTCCCGGTTTTTATAAAAAGATTGATAAAGTTGGTGTTAAAGAATTGAGGAAAGTACTGGACAAAGTTGGGCTTAGTGTGCAAGGTTCGAAAGAAGAGCTTTCAGAGCGGGTGAAAGATATTTTGAGCGTGATATCTGAGTTTTCTTCGACCTGTCTTGACTACAGCCCATTTACTGACAGAGACGTTCTTGACCGAAAATACGATAATTTTATTGGTAATTCTCTAATTGCGGCTAAAAATGAAACAATTATTGAGAAGGACAAAAGATTGGGAAATCTGGAAGAAATCAACAGTCTCTTGAGAGAAAGAATTGATATGTCATCAAATCATGTCAACAAGGCTAGGCTTACATCAACTGATGGTGCTATTAGTTCCAATAGTCACCGTGAGGCGGCGCCGAGGTTCCATAATCATATCGTGGAGCGCCAAACAATTCAAAATCAAACGGCAACAGGCCAATCAACTGCAGAAGATGACGATGACATTCCACCTGCCTACTCCACAGCTTCAAAACATTGTACAACAAATATGGATGTAGAAAATGATGAATATACTCAAGTTATCAGAAAACAGAGACGACGAAGACTGCCTATGATTGGTACTGGAGGGAAAACTGCCAACTTTAGAAGGGTTGCGGAGCGTCCTGAACGGAGAGTTTGGATACATGTATGTCGTCTTCATGTAGATGTTACAACTGAAGACGTTACAATTTTTATCCAGCTAGAAAAAAGCCAGACTGTGATTTACATGCGAACAACTACAAGCGCGCGGTGATGACTACACTTCGTTCGAAATCGGTGCACATCCTGATGTTTTTGAGGATCTTATGCAACCTGAATTTTGGCCAAGGGGCGCTGCTGTTCGTAGATTCTTTCTCCAACGGCGGCCTCACGACAAGAGAAGTTGAAGACAGAAGAAAACGTGAATGGAGTCATTTCTGAAAAAGATCTACCGGTACTTCATGGATCACAATGCAAGACAGCAGCACGAGGCCAAGTTGAAGATGTACAAGAACTATATCAGTATTTTCCCAAAACATTTGTAGCCTTGCCAGGAAAGTTAATCTACTAGATATATTAACAAGTAAAATTAACATTGACATTTTGTGTTTATGTGAACCACAGCCTTCTTCATACAGATCATTCTTCCCTGATACTGCCCTCTCACTCGGGGTATGCTTCCCATGTTAACCGATGTCCAATTATTTTAGTTCATAAAATCGCCGATGGTGCCGTTGTTTCCAGACCATGACGTCACTTTCCAAAGATGTTCATGCATATCACTCTGTATGACATGTCATGTCTGCGAAGATACGAACAACTTTGGCAATTTTCGTACGAGAATTTATATTACGCACGCATCCTATTAGGCCGTGACTTCGAGTTCACCAACTTTGTTTATGACAATAATATGAAAGATTTTATTCATTAATATAATGGAACCGGAATATCACCGGGACAAGTTCTTGAATGATGTCCATTGCTTGGCTTAACATAAATATCGTTCAAGTCTGAACTTGGGTAAGTCTATAGGCCCTAACCAAAATGAAGATATAACATAACCTCAAAAACGTAGCAAGAAATTGAAAAATTGTGACAGAATGACATTGTTCGAAGTTGAAACTTTAGATACCAGGGTGCAGTACATACCAGACCATGACGTCATTATTGCCTGCGCGAACAAATATGCGCGAACCCGCTAAAATAGCCCTAGTGAAAGGGCAGTATAAGAAATGAAAGATTTGAATAAAGAAGGCTGTGATGTGAACATTGGCTTAAACCGGACCAAGTAGAATCAATGGTCATTGAGGGTTACAATCTAAGTGCAAATAAGTGTAGGCAGCTATCTTCAGGGTATGTGGCAATATACACCAAAGTAGGACTGAAGTGCAGGCTAATAAAGAGACCAGATTTGGCTAAATATGCAATTGAAAAGGTCTTTGAAGTATGTGGTGCACTGAACCTGATTATTATCACACTTTTCATCCCCCATTGGAGAAAAATCATCCAAACTTCTTCAGAAGTTTAAATATTATGCTAGCATGCATTAACAAAGAGAAGGAAAGAATGCTAGTCTGTGGGGACTTCAATATCGATTCCCTCACTGATGGCAGACATAAGGTTGAGATATAATGTATGTTTTTACTATTAAATATGAAAGCTCTGATGAATGAGCCCACCAGGTTGAAAAATACTTCCTCTAAAGGTATTGATAATGATCTTAGCGACTATGAACTGAGCTTGACTCATGCATGTATATATATATATATATATATATATATATATATATATATATATATATATATATATATATATATATATATATATATATATATATATACAGTTTTGTCAGTTCATAACAGTTATATAACAGTCTTGTATAGTTTTTGTATGATGGGCCCTATTCGCAATCAACCCAGAACATTTCATCAGTTGATATGGATAATGTAAAATAATTATTCACAGTTAAATATTATTCACAGTCAAATGTTATTTACAAAAATATTGAAATATCAATATAATCAAAATGGGGTAGTAAGATCGCCCTTGTGGTGCCCCGTCCAAACGATCCTATCTTTCATCCATAGCCCTAATTGGGGAACAATTATTTTGTATCAAGTTCCGATGATATTAAAAAAAAAGAAAAAAAAATAGCATTTACAATTACCCCAAATGTTACAGGAACATAGTATTTGCACTTCTATAACCTGGAATTAATCTTCAATCGGAATGTATGGTGACATTATCATTTGATCACAATTGAATGCTATCTGCAATCAATCTGAGAAGTTGAAGATATATGATAGAAGATAGAAGATATGATGCATATCATTTGCAATTAACCTAGAATGTTTCATCAATTGAAATGGATTGCCGCATTCCGGGAATAAATGGGAGACATTCGCGGTCCTTTCCTGCCACCGAAATACCCTGCTGTGGTACGCAACAATTTCGTCCCGAAACAAATTTCTGGGCGAGAAAGTAGTCACAAACAACGTTGTAACATAGCCACGTGCAGAATTCTGTCCTCCAAATTCTATCTACGGTAGTCGCCGATAGAGCGCATGACTGCAACTTTTTGTGCCGAGTATCATGGTATCCCGGAAGTCACATGTTGCCCGGGTTTATAGATGGGTCCTGGGTCCTGGGTCCTGGGTCCTGGGTCCTGGGTCGTAGAATGTAACCCTCTCTTGCTAAGCTAGGTTACATGGTTTTCCCATCCTACTCTATTCCTCTTCTATTCGGGAGTGCGGGGTGACATTTTGAGGCGCCGAGTGCAGTGGTCCAACTGGGCGATAGAGTGTAACCACAATCTTCGCCATTGAAATTGTGTGGATGTTTAACAATTTCAATGGCTTCACTGATTGCCCTTGGCCTCTGCTTTTCTTCAGGATCCAATACAGTAGTTTCTTCGTATATTAACTCGTGTTTCTCTTGAGACAGGGTGTTTGGCGATGCCCGACAACCTCGTATTCTCAGACCGTTCATGGTACTTGTGCTGTTTCAGTCGATCAGCAGTGGATTTCTCCGTCTGACCAATATATATGAGGCCACACTCATGAAAAATATAAATACAAAAATATATATATTTATATATATTCATATAATATATATATATATATATATATATATATATATATATATATATATATATATATATATATATATATATATATATATATATATATATATATATATATATATATATATATTGACTGGAACTGGGCTGTTTTTTCATTGTGATTTATCAATTTGAACTAAATATGAATATATTTAATATAATATATTTTGATATATATATAATATACTAGTCAAACGCGAAGTATGCGTTGTAAAATGAGCGAGGTATCTGAATAAGGTATAAAAGTCCTTGAAGTAGTTCTACCATTGCTTCTTTATCGACTCTGGTATTCTACACACCTTGATATCTGAATGAGCTATAAAAGTCGTTAAAGTAGTTCTACTCTTGCCACTTCATTGACTCTGGTATTCCACACACCTTGATGTATATACAAAATACTTCATTGTTGGTCAACTCTTCAATCCAGAAAGCAGTGAGTCTCGACAACTTAGTTCTGTCACATTTTTAGCGTGTTCACCACACTGTGGAAACACACTTATATGTTTGATTCAAAAGGGACCGAAAAAACCTATTCGTCGCGTAGAATCGCTGAATTTCTACGTAAATTGAAAATTATTGAGCTTGGATTATGCAAATTTTCACAATCTTCAACTACGTGGTAATAAAACTTGTCCACATAGCCTGTATATTTTCTAATTAACGAATTAAAGAAAAACTGCTTTGGCCACGCCCACTTTTTGTCGTGGCGTAGGTATTTCTTGCGCGTTGATAGAATCGCTGGTTTTCCACGTTAATTAAAAATTATTATAACTTATCACAACTTATCGGTAGGTAATGTGATGGTTATGAGGTATGGGCATACAGTAATAGAGTTTTAATCTACGGAGTGTAGGCCTATATTCGTACGGTCAACTGTATGATTAAGTGAAAATAAATAATACGGTCAGTGATATCATGATCGCGATGTTTCGGCCCATGACTATAAATGGCCAAAATAACGCTCTCTCAACGTGACTTCTGTAGCTCATGGGTTAGCACAGCTGACTCCCATGCCAGGGAACTGTGATCGAATACCGCCTATGACTGATTTTTTCATTTTTTTGAATTGGTAACTCTAGAGTTTATATATGAAGGAAGCTCCGGACAGAGTGCACTAGCAGCGGACTGCCCTAGTTTTGTAACTGTCTGCTTATGAGCCATGTTATCGAGTGATTTATGTATGGTTGACTACGTCCGTGAAGTTGTCACACGTGTACGGTCATATGTCGGAATATGGAAATATTATTTCACCATTGGTTAGTGCTGCGTTAGTGCCCGTTAGAGCTGTAAAATTTTCCGTCAGTGCAGCTTTAGTTTCGCCGTCATGACGAATTCAATTTTCAGAGCCAGCCCCTCACATATCTTTGAAATTCCAACGGTATACGTTAGTGCCCGTTAGTGCCGTAAACATTTTCGTTGGTGCCGCTTTGGTTTCGCCGTTATAGCGCGTTGTCCATGTGAGGGGCCAACTTCACGCCAGCCCTTCACATATCTCCGATCTTAAAAATTTCAACGGCATTCATTAGTGCTACGTTAGTGCTCGTTAGTGCCGTAAATTTTTTCGTTGATGCTGCTTCAGTTTCACCGTCATGACGAATTCAATTTTCAGAACCAGCGCCTCACATATCTCCGATATTGACAATTCTAACGGTATACGTTAGTGCCGTGAGAGAATCGTTAGTAGGCCTACCGCTTCGGTTTCGCCGCTACGACGCGTTGTCAATGTGAGGGGCCAACTTCACGCCAGCCACTCACATTTATCTCCGATCTTGAAAATTCCAACGGCATTCGTTAGAACATTTTCGTGAGTGCCACTTTGGTTTCGCCAGCCCCTCACATAACTCTGATTTTGAAAATTCCAACGGCATTCGTTGGAAAATTTTTGTTACGGCCGCTTTGGTTTTACCATTATAACGCGTTGTCCATGTGAGGGGCCAGTTCTTCACGCCAGCTCCTCACATGGACAACAAGTTATAACGTCGAAATCAGAGCGGCACTAACGAAAAATGTTTACGACACTAACGGGCACTAACACAACACTAACGAATGCCGTTGGAATTTTCAAGATTGGAGATATATATGTGAGGGGCTGGCATGAAGTTGGCCCCTCACATTGACAACGCGTCGTAGCAGCGAAACCGAAGAGGTAATAAAGATTTTTTCCTCGGCACTAACTGGCACTAACGCACCACTAACAAATGCCGTTGGAATTTTCAAGGTCGGAGATATGTGAGGGGCTGGCGTGAAGTTGGCCCCTCACATTGACAACGCGTCGTAAGGGTGAAACCGAAGCTGTACTAACGATTTTTTCACGGCACTAACGGGCACTAACGTAGCATCAACGTATACCGTTGGAATTTTCAAGATCAGAGATATGAGGGGCTGGTTCTGAAAATTGAATTCGTCGTGACGGCGAAACTAAAGCGGCACTAACGGTAAATTTTACGGCACTAACATAGCACTATTGAATGCCGTTGAAATTTCCAAGATCGGAGATGTGTAAACTGCAAGATGTAAATTTGTACACAACACAATAACAATACTGTAACAGCTGAAAAGTCGACCGTGCAGTGCTATGGCGCACTAGCGCCACGAGTGAGAACATTGTGCAGTGAAGAACGCCATTATGTGGACAAAGCCAGGTTGCAGACAGTGGGTTAGGTTATTGGGTTAGGTTTAATACTCGCGAATACCGCCGGCAGGCGGAACGGAGCTTACATAACGTGTTCATTTATTGGTAACTGGTGTCTGGTGCACTCTAGCAGTGAAAATTACAACTAGACTATCCTCTCGAACGAAACCGAACGAATCCTACGTCACTAACACAAACAACCAATGACAACGCTGGCCGTACGATCTATTTACGTGTATTGATATGGCTGACTGTACGATTATCCACAGCCTTTAATCTATTCCTCTATGGTAGGCCCTACTTATTATCATCACTCTATGGTGAGAGGTAGGCCTGAAGAATAGGGTAATGTTTTATAGGCTTTCAAGATTTTGTACTTTTCAATGGCGGTCATGATTAGGTAGGGTCGAATGTGTCGTTTGTGTCGAATGCTCAAACCGTGAATGAATAAATATTAGGGGTTTACGGCACGTCAACGATGTGGTTATTTTGCGCTGCTCAAAACATCATCTTGGTCCTTGGACCAAGATGATGAAGGCCTTACACAACCTAACATGACCCCAACATCTGAGACATGAATTCGATAAATTGGCCCGGTATTTACCACTAGGCGATGACTCAAAGACAAGCGGCAGTGAAACTACTTTTATACTGTTCATGACAAACCTCCAAAAACCAACCTAGCCTTTCTAGGCCCATGATTAGTTGGAGACAATGGAATAGGGCCTAGCTTAGCTTCGAGTGTGTAGTTAGGTTAGGTTATAACACATCAAATTCAATGACTGTGGCCTATTTAACAATACTGACATAAATTGTGTCACTTTTACGGTATTCGATAATGATGAGGCCCTCTTTGGAGGTCCCTTAAATTTGTTCAATTCCTGTACAAAGTTCCGCGCAAGGTTTATTGGCAATCTGAACCTTGCATTCGATGTATTTTGTTTAGCCACTCTTTCATGTACATGCCTATCTTCCTCCGCAATTGCACCCATGACATAATACCAGAGCAATGAGAGACAGTAGGCCTAAACGATAAAAATTGGCGTGAATGTTTGGTTAGGTTTTCACAACCCGAATCAAGCGGGTGAGCCTGTTGTCACAGGGTTAGCGGTAGGGGAGGAGTTACACGAGCCGAAGTGGGGTGAGCCTGTTGTCACAGGGTTAGAGGTAGGGGAGGAGTTACACGAGCTGAAGTGCGGTCCTGTGACCATCCGAATGTTTTGCCGGGATGTACGCAAACTTGTTTAAAGAGATATTATCGTAGGCCTATACAAGTTATTGTGGTATTATACAAGTTTATAATATTTATGTAATAATTAAGTAGAACGAATAGGTCTAGGCCTAGTACTAGTAAGACTTATAATGTTGAGTTTTCCGGATTTTTTTTTTTTTTTGATTTCCCACCTGAAATTGCGCTTGAAGGCCTTTGATGTAGTAGCTGAGGAAATGGGTCATGCGGTTGGGGTGACAGCTATTTCTATTAATCAAGCTACCACCAGCACCCGGACAATATGAAGTATGCGTCGGTGGGAAACCTTCAGCACCCGGTATGCATGAAGTAAGCGTCGGGAATCCAGATTCCAAAAAAGCCACCCCCCCCCCCAAAAAAAAGCTAAGAAGTAAAAGATGCATTTAAAATGATTCTTAGGGGTAAGTGAACGCATTTGGGTGGGTTGAGTGGATCATCAATCAATTATCCACCCCCGAACATTTTTTGGTGCAAAAAATATCCCCCAACGATATATTTTTTTTTCAATTACTAAGATCGGGTGCTGGAATCAGACCCCTATTTGAGGGGTTGTTTGGATTTCTGCAACAAACTGCCCCATATGTGGTGGTTGGTTGATCAATGATATTTTGTTTTCCACCCCTAACTTTTTTTGTATGACGCTCGTTGAGGCGGGATTCATCCCCTAACGGAATCACGTTTTTCGCTAACCGGACCCCTATTAAAGTTGTTGTTTGAATTTCTGCAACTTGATTAATCATGAAAAGTGGTTGGTGAACCAACTCTGATTCGTTTTCCATCTCTAACTTTTTTTGTATGACGCTCGTTCAGGAGAAAGTCATCCCTTAGCACGTTGATATTTTCACAATTCTGGGTGCTGGAACCAGACCCCTATTTGAGGGGTTGTTTGAATTTCTGCAACAAACTGCCCCATATGGGGTGGTTGGTTGATCAATGATATTTTGTTTTCCACCCCTAACTTTTTTTGTATGACGCTCGTTTAGGTGAGATTCATCCCCTAACGGATTCGCGTTTTTCGATTACCGGACCCCTATTGGACGGGTTGTTGGAATTTCTGCAACATAATGACTCATATGGGGTGGTTGGTGAAACAACCTCATTCTGTTTTCCACCTCAAACTTTTTCTGTATGATGCTCGTTTGGGAGAAATTCATCCCTCAACAGGTTGATATTTTCACAATTTTGGGTGCTGGAACCAGACCCTTATTTGAGGGCTTGTTTGAATTTCTGCACAAAATGACCCATATAGGGTAGTTAGTTAATCAATAAAATTTTGTTTTCCACCCCTAACTTTTATTGTATTGCTGGTTTGGGTGAGATTCATCCCCTAACGGATTCGCGCTTTTCGATTACCTGACCCATATTGGAGGGGTTGTTGGAATTTCCGCAACATAATAATCATGTGGGGTGGTTGGTGGAACAACTCCATTTTGTTTTCCCCCCAAACTTTTTTGTATGACGCTCGTTTGGGAGAAATTCATCCCTCAGAAGGTTGATATTTTCACAATTCTGGATGCTGGAATCAGACCCCTATTTGAGGATTTGTTTGAATTTCTTTGACAAAATGGCCCATATGGAATGATCAGTTGATCGATAACATTTTGTTTTTCACCCCTAACCTTTTTTTTGTATGACGCTCGTTTGAGTGAGAATCATCCCCTACCCCATTCGCGTTTTTCGATTACCGGACCCATATTGGAGGGGTTGTTTGAATTTCTGCAACCAAACGACTCAAAAGGGGTGGTTTTTGGAACAACCCATTTTGTTTTCCACCCCCAACTTTTTTTGTATGACGCTCGTTTCGGTGAGATTCATCCCCTAACGGATTCACGTTTTTCGCTAACCGGACCCTATTGGAGTAGTGCGGTCAGTGGGCGTAAAAATATTGCATTTCCGGTTACCAGCATGAAATTTGGTACAGGGCTAGATAATACTATGACAATTCAAAATCGACCGGGGGGCAAGCTGCCACTGACCCTGGTCACCTTTTTTTTCAAAATGGCGGTCAAAAATCATATTTTCTCACGAAAAACATGATAATTAATCGAGATACGACGAAATAATGTTGATAATGATGATAATGATAGTAGTCACCATAATGAGGAAGATGATAAAATTTTTGAGATGAGTTTAGGTGATCAAAAAATGAATATAGCGCTGTAGTACATTGTATAACCATTTTTAGGGGTTTCAAAATTGCGATCAAGGTTGACACATCGAATGGAAGCTCCCAACGGGAATTTTTCAAAAAGTTACGATTAACCGACAGCAGAGGTAGATTTTCATGTCGAAATCAAGGTCAAAGGTCAAATGTTGAGTTTTTATCATCATTTTCTAACTAATAAACGAAGATGTGGGTTGAAAATTTTCAATATGATCAGAAGCATGTCTTATAATTTTCATGTAGAATGAAGAAAATTCATCCATATTGTATATTTTGACCCCAAAATGGGTCAGTTATTCAAATTTATGCAAAAATTGACATTTTCTTCATTTCTTATCGTTTAATTGTTGATCACAACACTCGGACATGATTTATTGATCAGATTAAATATATTCACAATAAAACATGTTGTTATGGTCAAATCAAATCGTATTCGAGGTTAAAGGTCAATATTTGGGGTCAATTGGCCTTCTCGAAATATCACCTATTTATGCTTGTGGGTATTGTCACGACATGAAAATTCGATGGGAACAATGGTTGTGATGATAATATCGTCTTTCCGATGATCCCACCAACAGCTAGTATATTTGAGGGTACGAATGAGCAGGTAATAATGAAACTATGGAGTGAGGATAAGTTGGAGGACCAAGTTGAACAAAACTAGATGTGCAAGGCAGAGGCAATATTCCTGTGAAGCGATTGTCATGCGACCGGTTGTGGAATGGGGGCTCCAGTAAAAAAGCTACGGGATTCAAACTCACGTTCAACGGTGACAATAGTTTCTAAAGTGGTGCCTTAGTTGACTGAGTAAAGGAGGGTTGTAATTGTAAAAATTCGATAGCGAACAAAAATAAAATATATGTAATACAGCATGAAAATAGATCAATTCAAAATTATGAAACGTCCTCCAAAGACTCATCTATACTGATTTTCTTATTTATGCAAAGAATAATGGTCTGATTCAATCCTTATTCACTGATGAAACCCGAGAAAAATGGTATTGGATTCATCTGATGTTCATAAGTTGATATCATAGTATAATATTGGTGATCATATTATGACAGCAATTCCTAGAGAGTCAATGTAAAATCATCAAACCCCGACTAGTTTGGTATATCTACCTGACGCCTGTCTTCGGTAACAGTATTTGTTCAATCCATCTACTTGAATGCAACATTGCACCCTATGATCGCCTGAATTCGCAAGTGGGAACAAGAATATTTTTTTCCAAGTTGTGAATTTATCAATGCCCCCATTCTATCAAGAATGTATTCATGAATTTATTGTCATGAATTTATTGAAATTCTAGCAATAACCAACTCAAAATTGATTCATTCGCCAGGACCTACCTCAATGATAGAAGAAGAGGGTATAGAAATTGTACCACAATGAGTTCAGTATAGTTACTGATAGCTAACTATTTTTCCTTCTGATGGTCACGGAGGTCATCAAGCTTATAAAAAACCTAACTTCTCAATTCATTGATTTTTCTGGTGCTCACCATAGCAATCATTGCATATTACAAGTGATGTGATCAGCTGATCATATTCAAATGAATATACCTAATCATGAGAATTTTTCAATTTTTCCGATTTTGTGGTATACTATATATAGGGGGTGAAATTTGCTTCATAAAATGGTAGAACGAATAAGAATCTTCAATTGATGATTTCAGAATCTGAACTATTATCCACTGTAGCGTTGGAAGTTGAAACAATCAAAACTAGATCAAAACTAGAAAACTTGGATCAGTCAAAACTAGAACCCCTTTCAGGGGTGGTTTCTGGGGAAACCCGAGCGAATTTGGCTTGCCCCCCAGTTGATTTGAAATCGTAATAGTACTTTCTAGCTATGTACCAAATTTCGTGCTGGTAACTGGAAATAAATATTCCACTGAATTTTTACCCTCCTGATCGCACCATAACTGAATGGCCTCATTTGAGGGGTACTTTTCGGAAAAGCCCGGGTGGATTTGGCTTTTTTCCTGGTTGATTTCGAATTGCATTAGTATTTTTCATCCATGTACCAAATTTCGTTCTGGTAACTGGAAATACAATATTACAGGAAATTTGTACCCACACTGATTGCAACAAAACTGGATAGCCTCGTTTCAGGGGTAGTTGTTTAGAGAAATCGGGTGAATTTTGCTTGCACCCTGGTTGATTTAGAATCTTCATAGTATTTTCTAGCTACATACCAAATTTCGCGGTGCTAATCGGAAATGTAATATTCAAGTGAATTTTTACCCTTACTGACTGCACGAAAACCGGATTGCCTCGTTTGAGGGGTAGTTTTAGGGAGCATCGGGGTGAATTAGACTTTTCCTTGGATGATTTGGAGTTGTGGTGGTATTTCACAGCTATGTGTTAAATTTCGTGCAGGTAACAGGAAATGCAATATTGAAGTGATTTTTTTCGCACACTGACCCCACCAAAACCGGATAGCCTCTTTTAGGGGTGGTTTTCTGAAGAACCCGGGCGAATTTGGCTTGCCCTCCGGTTGATTCGAAATTGTCATAATGTTTTCTAGCTCTGTATAAAATTTCGTGCTGGTAACCGGAAATGCAATATTCTGGTGAATTTTTACCCGTACTGACCGCACTAGAGGGGTTGTTCGTATTTCTGCAACATAATGACTCATATGGGGGGATTTGGTGAACCAACCCCGTTTTCTATATTCAACCTTTTTTTTGTGTGACGCTCGTGTAGGAGAAACGTATCCCTTAACAGGTTGATATTTTCACAATTCTGGGTGCTGGAACAAGACCCCTATAATTCAAGGCTTTGTTTTTAATTCTGCTTCGAAATGACTCATAGGCCTATAGGGTGGTTAGTTGATCGATACAATTTTGTTTTCCACCCCTACCTTTTGTTGTATGACGCTCGTTTCGGTGAGATTAATCCCCCGACGGATTCGCGTTTTTCGCTTAACGGACCTCTATCGGAGGGGTTAGTTGAATTTCTGCAACAAAATGACTCATCTAGAATGGTTGGTGGACCAACTTCATTTTGATCTCCATCTATAATTTTTCTGTTTGATGCTCGTTTGAGAGAAATACATTCCCTAATAGGTTGATGTATCATTTTCGTCAATTGATGTTTTTCGGATTTTTTTGCCCACATTCGTGGAATATGACTTCCGATTTCACGTGCTGAAAAACTGGCCCAATCGGGGGACCGTTGTGGAAATGACGAGCATCGAACTTTCGGAAAAAAATGTTTTGCTTTCAATTTCCATGTCCAAGTTGGTATTGCATATCCCACCCTGACCTGAATGACCAGTTCGCAACTCAGAATCATCTTTCTCCCTATCGATCTCCTCGACCCGATGGCGGTCATTTCGGGTCGTTTTTCGCGTCAACGGACACTGCAACAACCGCAACGCCGCCACCCGTTTTCAACCAGGCCGAAAAACCCGTAAAAAAAAAACATTTCGTCAATTAATTTTTTTTCGCAATTTTTTTTTCGACAATCCTGGATTAGGACATCTGATTTCACGTGCTGAAAAACTGGTTCAATCGGAAAACCGATGTGATAATGACGAGCATTTATTTCACTTTCGGAAAAAATTGTTTTGTTCTCGATATATCCCTGTCCAGGTTTGTATCACATATTATCCTACCCCGACCTGAATGACCAGTTCGAAACCCAGAATTTGCTTTCTCCTTATCGATCTCCTCGACATGATGGCGGCCTTTTGGGTCGGTTTTCGCGTCAATGGCCCGATGGCACCGGCCGACGTCAAATGGGCTTACAAACCTGTGAAAAAAACATTCTCGTCAATAGATATTTTTTCGGATTTTTTCTCTTGACATTCGTAGATTATGACATCCGATTCCACGTGCTGAAATATTGGCCTAATCAGGCGAAAATGTGGAAATGGCGAGCATTTAACTTTCGTACAAAATTTGTGCTGACATTTCTGACACGCGTGGTAAATGAACCATTCGAGATATCGCTGGAAATTCAACGAATAGATGATGAAATGACCTCCCCCCCCCCCCCCCTCCGCCCCCACCAAAAAGAGGGGTTCTCCACACTTCAATTTTCGAGTTTCTCCTACACCCTCTTGGTAAAAATTCGAAAAAATGAGGGGTATTTTCACAGGCTTCTGGCGGTCGAACGGGATTTTTCAGAGTTATGCCGTGCCCATATTCTTGTTAATTTGATTGTGCCCAATCCAGAAATGAGCACGTCGAAGAGATCCAAACAAAAATCTGGAAGATATAGGCGAAAAACGTGAACCATGTCGTAGTGCCATGAGACCAATGTTAAATCACAAAATGACTGATTTTTTTATAAGTCAATTAACATTGGCTTCATGAGGCTTACGACATGATTCCCGTTTTTCACCTATATCTTCTAGACGTTCGTTTGGATCTCTTCGGGGTGATCATTTCTGTAATAAACACAGTCCAATTACGCCGAATCTGGACACGGTATTATCATAAAAAATGTATTTCGTCCGCCAGAGCCCCAGAGGTTCATCCTTATAGATTGCTCACTTTTATGGATCCATAAGAAACAGGCAATATTAATATAGAATGTACATTATATTTTCAATCTTTCAAAATATATCACAGCTAAAACAGGTCTGTGATGTATCAATGTGTAATGACTCGACTTTTAAATTATCATTGAGTTCATAACTACTAAAAATTCAATGACATTATGGTAGTGACCACTCTCGTCAGGGGAACTGTTCCTAATGTGTTTTCTTACAAATAAAATGATAATGAATAACATCATGAATAATTTGAATCCAATAAATCCAAATATTGGATCTAAATAATAAAATTGCAACATATTTTATAATTTAGTGTATTGTGTGGTTCAAGTTGAATCGTTGCATCACTAACACGCTCATATGAATGGACTTTAGGCCATTTGTTCATGTTTTGAGAATAACATGCATGTTGACTATCAACAAATTGTGTGGTACACAAAACTGAGACCACTATACATACAAATATTGCTTTTGTACTTCTTTTTAGGTTTCTGTAAACAATAGGCCTACAAGGTTGTGATACGAAGTTTTATTTCACTGGAAGCAATATATATATATATATATATATAATAATATATATATATATATAAATATATATATATATATATATATATATATATATATATATATATATATATATATATATATATATATATATATATATATATGAATATATATATATATATATATATATATATATATATATATATATATATATATATATATATATATATATATATATATATATATATATATATATATATATATATATATATATATATATATATTGAATGTTTTTTCCCAACAGAAGCATTTAAACCACCATACTTGGTCTAGAGGTAGCACATCTGCTTCTGGTTTCAGGGCCACAGGTTCAAATCCTGCGTAAGGTATGGGTTTCTTAAATGTCCTTCTATCTATCATCACCTCACTGTTTCTTCATCACCCGCTCATTCATACTCTATAACCTAGCTGTTGGTGGGGTAGTTAAGCAACATGAAAAAAGCATATATAAGAGTTTTAGATTATTACGCCTATAAGCAAAATATTGAAAGTACTCGACTCTGTTGATAGGAGAATTTAATTTGAGATTATCTGTCGATAGAAGAAATCATGTAACGTTTTTTGTGGATAGAAGCAATGTATTTAGGATTTCTTTCGATAGAAACAATCAATTTCAGAATTAATTTTCACAGAAGAATCTATTCAAGGTTTTTTGTCAATAGAGGCAATCAATTTCAGGTTATTTTTCCATATGAGGGCGTCAAAGGGTGAGCTCGCTCACCCTTTTTATCTCCCGCTCATCTGTACCCTCCATAACCTAGCTGTTGGTGGGGTCGTTGAGCAACATAGAAAGATGAGCATTTAATAAAAGAATTATATTATTACGCCTATAAGTAAAATATCGAAGGTGGGTCTACTCTACTCTGTTGATGAGAAAAGTTAATTCAGGATTTCATGTCAATAGAAGAAATCATGTAACGGTTTTTTGTAAATAGAAGCCATGTATTTAAGATTTCTGTCAAAAGAAACAATCAATTTAGGAATTCATTTTTACAGAAGAATCCATTTAAGGTTTTCTGTCAATAGAAGCAATCAATTTAAGGTTCAATTTTCTATATGAGGGCGTCCAAGGGTGAGCTCGCTCACCCTTGTTTATGATATATTTGATGAATATTATCAGTTATTCCATTTTATTTCTTCAGGAAGGCTGATTGGAATTGCATACAAAATCGTGAAAATGTGTCAAATCTATGTATACACATCTAGAGAAAATTTTATCCCATTCGGAGAGATTCTACTTCTCAACATTTTCCGCCCAGCCGAGTTTTCTCGGGTTTTTAGAAACTTTGAGATGATTTTTCTCAAAATCGGTCCGATCGATTCATTTCAAAAACTATACAGTTCTAAGTTGGATACGTTTGCGAGTACAAATGAAGTTTCATGATGATCAGTCAACCCTTGCGACCTGTGGAGTGCTTATAAAAAACAAAAAAAAACACACAGATGAAGCCCCATAAGAGTGGGATGGAGACTTCGCTACGCTCATCAATCATATATATCGAT
The DNA here is from genome assembly GCA_964007535.1 of Brachyptera risi. NCBI lineage: Eukaryota > Metazoa > Arthropoda > Insecta > Plecoptera > Taeniopterygidae > Brachyptera > Brachyptera risi. The sequence goes on from OZ023337.1 coordinate 6,399,580, forward strand.
GTATCATTATATATATCATATTCATATAATATATATATATATATATATATATATATATATATATATATATATTCATAATATATCCAATATGATTCAATATAATATAAATTTGAATAAATATATCACGATTAATAAACAGCCCAGTTTCAGTCAATTTATATAAATATGAATCGTGAAAGTTTTAGCATAGGCCTACCGCTCGGGCGAGCTGGCCCATCCAGTGGAACCTCTGCCCATCGTTTCCCTGCTTGTATCATTCACTTTGTCATACCCCACTCCCATCCAACAAAAAAAAAAAAAAAAACGCGTAGTTGCGGATGCAGAGCCCGTGATGTCCGAGCCTTTGAACCCAAACATTTGTAGATTGGTCTTCTACGATGCAGTCATTTAAAACCGCGTGAAAATCAAACTATCCCCTGGTCCGTGGGCTGAGGTGGGAAAATCGAATGGAACCGGTCTGTCCTGGCTTCGAACCGGGCACATACTGACTAAATCATTGTAAAAATATTGTGGAAAATGCCCTCAGCTAAAATACTGACCAAGGGCCATAGGATGATGTGATTTTGATGCGATGAACTTGAACTTGGTCACAGCCTCAACGACACATCCCTTAACATGTGTTCGCAAAAAAATCATGAAGCATATGTAAATAAAAACATGAAACATACATGGCTAAAAGGGTATGGTCCATATTGATTGTAACGTATACATAAAGCATATGTGAATTATATTCATATATTCATGTGTAAGTTTTCTCTCCAATCGTCACCAGAAAAAATTCATGTTTTATAATATTGAAACTCTTCCTCTAATTGAATTACAACTGCATGGTAGAAGATCACTTATATTCATCGTATGAATCGATTTTATGGCATTCTGGTCATTGCGGGGCGCAACACTTGATCAAAATGACTGTGAAACATAGAGTATGATCTTATGTCGATCATTATCTCGATGTCAGTTGGGAAACAACCAACAGCCAACTTTCAGTATGGGATAAAATGAGCTTCTCGAGAAGATCGGTGTACGCGTATTCCAGCGCAACAGGCTCCCGATAAGATGTGGATAGCCTATATCGCCTTGTCGGAAAATGAATAATGTGGTAAAATACTGTGGACTGAGCATTCCTGTTTGTGTGAGAGGCTCACCCATATTAATTGCAGAGACGATACACTTCCACAGAAAAAAACACACAAAATGTTGGAGAATACATTATTTCGAGAAAAAAATGAGTGTTTCTCTCTTCATCAAGAAGTGTGTTACAAAAATCACGTTTTGCGTACATGTTTTTTTTTTCAATTTTCCATATGCTTGATCTGTGTCATGGGATATGATGAAAAGTTTGGAAATTCACAATGGCTTGAATATAACTGAATTTATGTCACTCAACCTTGTGAATTGGGGTTTTTCTCAATCTTCAGAGCAGTTTTCAGGTGATTTGAAAGTCAGAATTCAAATATCATCAACTTATCATGTTAGTTTCATTCGATACCCATCATGAGGAATGAAAAATATCATTATAGCCAGTCATCAAAAACTAATATCGTGTTTTGAACGTTGCACGATATTTTTAATTTTTCCTCCCGAATATTCCAATCAAGCTACTGTTTTCTACCAGTATTGTCCTCTGATTGAAAAATGGAGTGCATATTCAGAAAGTGCGCAAAATTACCTTTCAAATGATACCACGCGCGAATAGATAGCTCAACAATGGGAATTTAATGCTTAAATGGAGTACTCTACTTAAGTACTGATGGACCAGTTGCCGGATGGATCACTTTCCGAGACGTATAAATACGATAATTATTAATATTGTCAATTATTAATATTGTCAAAATGCGAGATGGACTAGTTTCCAGATGGACCAGTTGCTTTCATGAAATATACAATAATTATTAAAATAATATAGAGATGGACTAGTTGACGAGATGGACCAGTTTCTGGATGGATCACTTGACGCATCCCCATATATATATATATATAAATATATATATATATATATATAAATAAATTCAGGCTATTTGCAGATGACTGCATTCTGTACTCAGAAGTGAAAGACGTTCGTGAATGCACCGAATGACAGGAAAATGTTCACAAAATATGCAACTGGGTAAATGTCAACAAGATGAGACTTGATGAGAGTGAAAGCCAGCTGATTAAGTTCACAAATAAGCATAGAACCAACCAACTAGTCATGAGTATACAACAACTCAGTACCACTAGCGTACAAATCATTAGTGAGACTCACGGTGGAATATGGCAGTATGGCCTGGGATCCACACCTGCAATGTTTGAAAGATAGCTTGGAAAAAGTTCGAAGGAAAACGGCAAGGAAAGTTTTATCAAAGTACGGCAGGCGACACAGCCCTACCAAAATGATCAGTGAATTAGGATGGGAACCTCTCCAATCAAGAAGGGAATCATCTGAAATCGTGACTATGTACAAAATTCTATCAAAATATGAAACGTGAGGGGAAATAAGGAACTTGGTCAAGTCGTCTTCCTTTTTAGGAAGAGTTGGACATAAATTCGAATTGGCATTACAAAATTACAGTACGGACGTGGGTGAATTCTTTTATCTTGGGGCTACCATACCAGAATGAAACAAACTGGGAGATAAACTGAATCAGGAGTGGCCTAAATCGGTGAATGATTTCAAGAAACTAATGGAAGGAGCTAAGAAGAAATGAAATGGAAAAGACTGAGCAGCAATTGGATACTATAAGATGAATATATTGTAAACAAGTGGAAGATCAATACTTTTAACATTGAAATGTACATACATATACATATATATATATATAAATATATATATATATATATATATATATATATATATATATATATATATATATATTTATATTTAATAATATATATATATATATATATATATATATATATATATATATATATATATATATATATATATATATATATATATATATATATACATATATATATACATATATATATATATATATATATATATATATATATATATATATATATATATATATATATATATATATATATATATGTATGATTATATTTCATATGTTTCATTCTGAATGGTGAATTAAAGTCGTGTGAATATTTGAGATAATTATTCATTTTGAAAATATTTTTCAATTTTCAATTTTTTTGTTCCAGGTGCATATGCACAACCATTATTGTATTTACTATCACTTCAGATTTCAAAATGTGAAGATGTGTCTCCTTGTTTGCTATTGAGAAAGGCAGCTACATTGCAGCTGAAACGTAGAGCTTTTTAAAATAAATAATCATCTCAAATATTCACAAGACTTTAATTCACCATTAGGAATGAAACATATAGAATAAATTGAGTCGTGAGAGTTTCAGGAATCCTATATATATATATATATATATATATATATATATATATATGAATATATATATATATATATATGTATATATATATATATATATATATATATATATATATATATATATATATATATATACATATATATATATATATATATATATATATATATATATATATATATATATATATAGATATATATTTATAGATATATATATATATATATATATATATATATGGATATATATATATATATATATATATATATATATATATATAAATATATATATATATATATATATAAATGAGAACATGTCTTTCTGTTGAAACGTAGAGCACGTGATGTTGATATGATGAATGTTTTTATCACTGAAAAATAC
>OZ023337.1:6411002-6464185 GCA_964007535.1 Brachyptera risi
ACGGTGTATCTAGGTTTGGGAGCGATTGTAGTAAGTTGGAAAGAATGAAAGTAAGTACCAAATGATCAGCTTTGATGAGCTTTTCTTTCATAAATTCTCTTCATTCATGTTTTATCCTATCATAACTGAAAATCAGCTGATTATTCTCTGAATACGAGTGTTCAACAGGCTCTAAATCTGAACATCATTCCCTCAGCATCTACGTCGACGTCGTCCCCAACCACATGACCGGTAACGGTGGTCCCGGCGTCGGTACCGGCGGCACCCCGTGCACCCCCGGCGAGAAGCTGTTCCCCGGAGTCCCCTACGGCCCCAACGACTTCCACGCCACGTGCGCGCTCAACAACTACAACGACGTGAACGAGATCAGGAACTGCGAGCTCGTCGGGCTACGAGATCTCGACCAGGGCTCTACTTATGTCCGAGAGAAGATCGTCGAGTACTTCAACCACTTGGTCGACTTGGGTGTTGCTGGATTCCGGTAGGTCGATTATGAATAAATCTACTTCATCTTTTTTCGGAGTTCCTTGACATTCCTATCGGCAGCTCCTGTAGTCTATACCTGGCCCCTTGGTAGATCGGTCAGCTGAGGCACCGCTTCAGAAACTGAAGTCGCCGTTAGTTTGTGGGGTCGGTCAGCAAACACTGATATTCTCATGTGGGTATGGATGAGCGGATGATAATGAAACGTAGCAACGGGCGCTAAGAAGAACAAACACCGCATACGCAATTGGTATTTCTGATGATGACGCTTTCAACTTTAGGGATCAGCTTTTTTTTCACATCTTCCGCACATCCTCTTCATATACTGCTGCAATCAAAATATGCACCGTGGCTCCATTATCAACTGTTATTGTTCCTCATTTCAATCTGCCTGTTACATCAATTCAAACTAACTGATGATTAATTATTATCATCCACAATTTAAAACTCCAACGCTCGAACTGAATCAAGCTCATATATCATATTTCTTATCATATAATCACTTTTAAAGCAATATTTGACAAACTTTCCATTATGTTGATAATATCGCTCATTCCTACTATTGACAATGTCAATTATATGATAATTCCAGTACGCTATAAACTCCAGGTCACATATTTCATCTCAGAGATCAATAGTCACTGTTGAATAGATTTGTTCACCACTACATATAGGAATATATCTATCTATCAATAGACACTTTGAATCGATTTCATTTCCAGATTCCATCATTGCTCTCATCTCATTCTGTAGACATCTATCGGAGCCTTCCTCCGTTGCCAGTCAGTTAAGACATTGCTTCAGAAGCTGAAGTTCCAATAGGACGTGGGTTGGCATGGCATGTGATTTTGTGAACGTTCTTTCACTCATCAACACTTCATATGGTCACATTATCACTTGCTCATTCTCCTCCCCAAACAACCTAGCTGTTGTGAGGTCGTTAAGCAAACAACAGATATATCACCCACCACTTGTATCATCTGCATAACTACAAGTTTGTTTACTGAACGTGTTTTGTTTGTCTGGCTGCAGAGTCGACGCTGCCAAGCACATGTGGCCCGCAGATCTCAAGGCCATCTACTCCGCTGTCAAGAACTTGAACCCTGCCTTCGGCAACGGTGTCCGGCCGTTCTTCTACCAAGAAGTTATCGATCTAGGTGAGATTTGGTATACATTTCGAATAATGCCAATGTAATTGTACGGTCTTTTGAGTTCACGGCGTCTTGAGCTGACCTTCCATGAACGCGGAATTCGACAAAATTCGCCTAGCGAATTCCCTTCGTGGTTTTTTTGATCGCCATATTGGAAAACAACTAATCAGCGACGAGAGCGGCCTGGTATCCTAATGTTGAGCTGGGCCCAACTCTTTCGCGTTCCGCCTAGCGAAACCACCGGACGCTCATGGAGTACAGCCTTAGAGTGAATATTCCCAACAGCTCACGATGCCCATTAGAGGATAATATTCCAATCCTGAAACCAGATCTCAACGAATGATGCCGTGGTTATTTCCTCAATTTCAGAATGAAATTGAATTCATTATAACAATTTCAAAAATTATGATCAATTTGTTTGTCCTCTGTGACTTGGCCGTTCTATGAGTCAAGACGTTGACATTACTCGATTCCCTCATCATTTCTATACAGAACCGATTATTCCCACGTCATTATCACGGTCTCTGGGGAACAAACAGAGAAATGACGACAGTATCTGAGATTGAAATGATGATTCCTTGTTTTATCCACAATTGTTCTAACAGAAATGGTCAAAAAAAAATCGAGAGTGAACAACTCTTGAAAACTATAATAGTTCTCATAACTGGGACTGGGACTGAATTTCTGTCACTGTCCAACATCATGAAAGAGTTTTTTCGCGAATTTCATGTGACCAGAGTGAATTATTGGATGATTCTTCAAGAGCTGTTCACGAACACCCCCACTCACAATGCCGCACACATGTGATGGAATCATCATAGTCCCCATCTTTTCATCACCTCATCCACCATTCACCGACATCCACAGATCTCATTCAAGATAGGAGTGCGCCATTTTGTATTGATCCCTGCCAATATTCACAATAATCAACTTTACCAACAAGACATTCACTATTTGGAAATTTCATTTTAAAATGCAGTGTCATCCGAAGAAACATCGTGGAAGCGAACTCATGATATTTTCCTCAAATCTAGCCCGTATATTCTTTCTTCTTCATCAATATTGAAATTTGATACACAATCATTGTTCCCAGTTGAGCCCGTGGATCGAGGGATCGATAATCTTGGGGGTGTGTTCATCATATCTGAGTCAATCATCCTCATCAATATATTCTGAGAATTGAATGAATATTCTGATCGTCTTGGTGAATGTATTTGTATTTTTGTTCTGTTTCAGGAGGTGAAGCCGTCTCTAAGTACGAGTATACCGACTTCGGTCGCATCACGGAATTCAAATATGGCGCCGAGCTGGGCAACGCTTTCCGCGGCAACAACCCGATCAAGTTCCTGAAGAACTTCGGCACCGAATGGGGCCTGGCACCCGACGGCGACGCCCTCGTCTTCATCGACAACCACGACAACCAGAGGGGTCACGGCGCCGGCGGCGACAGCATCCTCACTTACAAGGTTCCCAAGCAGTACAAGGTACGATACAAGCCTTCAGATTCATTCATTGTTTGATTCGAAGATTTGCACATGGTACAAATATAGGGAATATCAAAACTCAAAACTAGAAATAATAATGAGTGATCAGAATAAGGTAATAGGAAAATATGGATAATAAATGTAAATGTATCGGATTCTACTTTGTTCTCTATACAAATCTTCCGTTCTTCTGTCATCTTCCGATATATCTGACTTCATTTTAATTCTTAAAATCATTCAAATCAGTTGTCCAATCATAATTTATTTAATTGTAGTTTCCAATACGATCAGTATACTGCATTGGCGTGATGAGTTGATGTAGAAAGACCCTCTGAAAGGAATACGTATCACCCTCCGGGTGATAGGTTCGTTACAAGATGCATTAAGAGTTGCGTTGGTTCAACAGTTCGAGATGGTGTCCTCACTTCCCATCCCTCCCATATTAAAGATATGTTTCAATTCACGGGCCACATTTAAAGATTTATTCGATCATGCCTAGGTAAGAAGTGATGAGAGGAACTAACTTTACGTTCACATCATCTCAGTTACTGACAGCTGTCATAAAGTTTGTCAGTCTGTCAGCCGTTCTTACGGATGACACTAGATAGAGCAACGATGAGTGGTTCTCAGGAAAGTTCACAGAAAATGAAACATGTTTCCGAATTATTGAAGTCTCCATCTCCAACCGGCAAACCATCGCAACCCTCAATGCATGTTGACTCGTCACGATACTGTTTGTGTTCTCAGCAAGCGATTGCCTACATGCTGGCCTGGCCCCACGGCTACCCACGCATCATGTCGAGCTTCGCGTTCGACAACACGGACCAGGGGCCCCCCAACAACAACGGCGACACTCTGGGACCGAACGTGGGATCGGACGGGACGTGCGGCAACGGCTGGGTGTGCGAGCACAGGTGGAGGCAGATCTTCAACATGGTCGGCTTCAGGAATGTTGTCGCAGGTGAGTTTTATTAGAAGAATAAGTAGATATTCATTGACAGCAATGGATGTTATTTTCGAGATCCATGTTACAATTTCTACGAACAGATTTTTTGATGAGATCTGAACAATATAAAATTACAAGACGATACTCCAATATAGATGAATCAGAAGATAGTATTTATACAGAAGATTACACGAAGAATGGAATGAGACAAAAAAACACGTGATATATACGTATATTATAATCGACCATACGCCCACCTCAAGAAATAAGTATTGGTTTAGTCAATCAAGGAGCAACTCGAAAAGTAATTTCTCTCCGAGTTCATTCGATGAGTTGAATTTGTGAATGCATACAGGGCTGTACGTGATGGTTGGCTCATAGATTTCCGCTTTTTTCTTTATTGACCTCTTCTGGTTTTCTGGTCTTCTGCATTTTGATACCATAATCATCCTATTATTCATCCTATTATTCATCCATTAGTGTCGTGGAAAACGAATCTACGATGATAATATCAGTTGCATTCAGATTTATATTGGAGGAGTTGAAACTCAGAAATGGTACCCGTCAAGAAGTGGGAGAACCATCGGAAAGTTGTATGCGTGTCACGTATTGTTGGAATTAATAACGGGTGTCCTCATTTCTTCCCCTGAATCTTCAAGGTGGGATCAAAGTGTTGTGATATTCGAGTATTTCCAATCTTTCGCAATTAGTAGATTCATTATTGGTGAGAATATTGATAATTTCGTGGAAATTCACCCAATCATGAATATCCTATGAATAATAACAAGCATACGCAAGTTTTTATTCTTCATTCGAAATACAAATCGAATGTAATAAGTGGATATTATTGGAATAGAGATGAATTTGAAGAATCGATCTCTGGTTGAAATACAGCAATAATATACATATACACCATCTTCTCCATGCCAATACTGATTCATCAAACGGAACTGTCAGAAACATTCTTTAACTCAGATTTGTCTTGAGCGTGAAGATACAATTTAATCTGATGGAAAGTCCAGATATTTGAAGAGTCTGATCGATCAAATACATCTGTTTTCATGAAGGATGAGATTAAAATGGGACGTAAAGATGTATTTCCATCCGAAGTCGAACATTCGAATGATGGTTGACAATCTTGAATATATACTGGAATATGGATATCGTATACTGAAAACACAACATACACCATTGGGAATACTAGTTTTCTTTGAACTACCATCTCTCAAATAAAAAAAAACTTGTTTCCCAAATGTCTCGAATGGATTAACAAACTCCAGAGGTCCATCCAACAATTCAGAAGAAAATCATGCTATACTGCTATCCACGAAATGAGGAAGTCGTCCACCAACAATGAAAAAACAGATGACACCACCATATTCACAATAGCTGTGGTAGTTGCAGGCTATTCTAATTTTCTAGAGTGAGGTTTGAAGAATGAAAAACATAAAAACGTTTTTCAAAAGCGATAATTTCTTATAACAAAAACATGTACGTGTTATACCGGAGCTCTCACAATATTCTGTCGATGGAAGACTTCCTTCCGTGGATACAGGTATACCTCATTTCACTTTTGACAAAAGTCCAAGCAATTCCCCAAGATAAATAACTCCACATCAACTTTTCAAAGTAGAATTACATATTTACCGAGTCAACAATAGAAACTTCAATGTCAAATAAAAATAAAGAATACATATATCGAAAAGGTATGTATTTCCATATACAAATAATACACAGAAACGAAGGTTTGTGTAAAAACTGAGATATTCCAACTTTTTTGCACAGTCAATAACTTCCACGAGAGAAGAATGTTCTTCATGTATTTATATTGCGGATGTGGTTTGCTCGCAATGTCGATAGCTGGAGGGATGCGGGTTCGAGTCCCGCGTACATCTGCATTTATTGTGAACACCCTTCAACTCACATCACCTCATTGTTCACTAACATTCGTGATCCCATGTAACCTAGATGATGGTGGGGTCGCTATATGCACAATTGACGACTCGTAGTATCTGCCCCCATGACGTCACAAATCATACCGTTCAATCAGCAAGGCTGTTAGAACTGTGGCTGAATTCGAACATCCAATCGGGGTATCTTCGAATGATCACAAAAGATATAGATCTAACTGGCCGACTGGTGAAGCCACGCCTGTTTTGAGTAGTCCATTGGAATAGAGATATATTCCTTCGAATAAATGGCTCAGTCTTCGAAAAAGTTGATCTTCTGTCAATTTATCATGTGTCAAGGTGACATTGTGTTGATCCAGCAATATTCACTCAAAATACCTCAAAGACTCTTCAAATAATTATTGAAAGGCTACCCTCGGTAGCTCAATGAACTGTGACACCGCTTCAGAAACTGAACTCACCGTTGGGCTTGGAATGAATCGAGTCCCGCATAAGGCATGGAATTTGTGAACGTCTTCACACTTATCATCACTTCATAGTTTCATAATCACCTGCTCATCCGTCCTCCCGTATAACCTATTTGTTGGTGGGGTCATTGAGCAAACGATAACAGATATTGGAAACAAGGCCATATGAGAGTACAAGTACGCCTAATAGGCTTGAGTCTGGTAATTACTGACAAAGATAGCCATGATGGTGAAAACACTCGAGTGGCAATTGGTACTATTCTGACCTTGATTATCCTAGCCATCAGAAGTGGAATCACTGAGGACAAACATACCATGTTTAGTCGATCATTCTACTGATTAGGTTGTCAATATGACCTTTCTTCTTGGTGCAACAGCCACTTCGAATCCTCTATCCTGGATTTTTTCTGTAGAACCACCCTGTTTTCATTTGTTATGTAATCCCGTTTCTTCCTTCAGGAACCGCTGTCAATGACTGGTGGGATAACGGGGACAAACAGATCGCGTTCTGCCGAGGAGGAAAGGGATTCATCGCTTTCAACAACGGAGGCGGAGACTTCAACCAAAACCTTCAGGTAAACTAATTTCTGATTATCGAACATATCAGGCAATTTTGAACGAATCTTGTTCGCCTCTTTGATGTTGGTTACTTGTAGATCACGTGCTATCTGAAATCACTGAAATCACTGAAATCATCGGAATAATGCAGCATGCTCTGTAGAATGAGTAAGATTTTTGTATTTGAAATATTCGGAAACTGACTATACACCTCGGTTCAGAAACTATCATGCCACGGCTTTTTTATCCATCACTTATTGATCGATCTGTTGATCATTCCAATCGTGCCATACTATGGTTAGTTTTACCTGTTGATTTCTCAGAAGAAGTTCTGTACTTTGTTCTGAAAAATAACATCACAGTTTCGAGTTTCCCATTCAAAATGGTGGATTTGATCGATTCAAAACTCCGAAATGTATGGAGAAAATCAGAATGAGAAAAAAAATCAAGGGAAATGATAGATCTCCAACATTCCAACCGACTGAGTTGTTCTCAGAAGGGTTTCCAGAATCTCGGAATAATTCCTCCTCTGAGTGTTACTACCGATTGCGCATCAAAACCATCACCAATCAAAACTAGTCTTTTTTTTTAAAGACGCCCAAAACAAAAGTCAATTCAAAAACAGTGGTGAGCTAGTTATGTCTTTTGATACCGTGATATTCAATTCCATGAATAGGATCTATTAGGGTGATCCTCCTCGAAGAACATTTCCTTCGAAGACAATCATCATTACTCTTCTAATCATGATCGTGATTCAAAGAAGATTTCAGGTCAATTTCGAAGCAACAACGTCACATTTTATGTTCTAAACATTTGACTTGAATCTATCCTCGTGAGCTTCTATATGAACATCTCTCATATTGTCTCATCTTTGAAGCCTTTGAATATCAGACATGTCTTCACATCTCCCTACAAGAGTACTGATTGTTCCCTCTCTTCCCTCCAGACCTGTCTGCCTGCTGGCACATACTGTGACGTCATTTCCGGCGGCAAGGAGGGCGGCTCCTGCACCGGCAAGACCGTGACGGTTGGAGGAGACGGCAAGGCCAACATCTCGATCGGAGCGGGCGAAGACGACGGCATTCTGGCCATCCATGCTGACGTGAGTACAACTGCACTCAATCACAACTGTACTCAATCACAACTGCACTCGATCACAACTGCACTCGATCACAACTGTCCTTACTTACAACTGCACTCGATCACAACTGCACTCGATCACAACTGTCCTTACTCACAACTGCACTCAATCACAACTGTACTCATACACAACTGCACTTGATCACAACTGTACTTAATCACAACTGTCCTTGCTCAATACTGCACTCAATCACAACTGTACTCAATCACAACTGCACTCAATCACAACTGTACTCAATCACAACTGCACTCGATCACAACTGTACTCAATCACAACTGTCCTCACTTATAACTGCACTCAATCACAACTGTACTCAATCACAACCACACTCAATCACAACTGCACTCGATCACAACTGTACTCAATCACAACTGTCCGTACTTTCAACTGCACTTAATCATAACTGTCCTCACTCACAACTGCACTCAATCACGACTGTACTCAATCACAACTGTCCTTACTTACAACTGCACTAAATTACGACTGTACTCAATCACAACTGCACTCTATCACAACTGTACTCAATCACAACTGCACTCGATCCTAACTGTATTCAATCACAACTGTCCTTACTTACAACTGCACTCGATCACAACTGTACTCAATCACAACTCCACTCAATCACAACTGTACTTAATCACAACTGCACTCGATCAAAACTGTACTCAATCACAACTGTCCTCACTCACAACTGCACTCAATCACAACTGTACTCAATCACAACTGCACTCGATCACAACTGTACTCAATCACAACTGTCCGTACTTACAACTGCACTTAATCATAACTGTACTCACTTACAACTGCACTCAATCCTAAATTGGATTTTTTTTCGAAGCTATTCACGTGTCATATTTTTTAGAAGCAAATTCCACTTTTTTTTTAAATTTGCATCTTTTTAATTTCCCTTTCTCACAACTTTCCTGTTTTCTTACAATTACCCACTCACTCTCCAACTCGAAATAGATTTCACAAATCTATTTCTTCCACAATCACAGTAGTATCAATCAATTATCAAGTATCAATTACTTCTTCCGAATTTTACATCTCTATGATATCCCTTTCCGACAATGATTTTTCAGATTTTCACTGCTTGTATAACAGTTTCACTGTTTCACCCCCACAATTTCTCACGAGTTCACTTCCTCTACAATTTGAGTTTTGTACAACTTCACTTTTCAGAACATCAGTTTCAAGAGGGTGTCTTATCTGTGTTTCTTGCGTATCAGAACTGATAATCAACTCATATTGACTGTCGAGTGAATGCATAGGAACATTTGGTTCTTGCAACGCATCATTCTCAGCCGATCAGGACAATTCAGTTGATATTGAGGAATACATTCAGAGATGGATCTTTATTGTTTTCGATTCATTCATTCATTTTTTGTCTCTCCATTTTTCATTCTCATTGATTTCTTGCATCCATCAATTAGCCTCAATTCCTTATGAGTGAACTCCTAGTCTAGTGTCCATGGTGATTTCAAAATTCCGGAAGAAGCTCAGCCTGATCTTGATAAAGTTGGGCAGCTAGTCAACATAGGTGAAAAGTATTCGAATGTGTATATATTCATGATATTATTATTTCATTTCCAGTCCAAGACGAGGGATTCCAGGCGTCCAGGATCAAAATAGATCGAAGAAATCGACGACAGTCATCGAAACTGAACAATTGAACAATTTAGTATTCAAGAAAATTGAACAAGCATTGAATCTGTGATGATTTACTGTATAACAGACTGATATTATTTGATTCGAATAGAAAAAATAAACAATCGTTAAATATTTTGACGAGAAGTCATCTTTTCCTGTCTCAATCAGGTGTTCTCTCTAGCGGGAGAAGATTTCGTCTGCAGTCCACCTTGTAGGCCTGATGCTGTGGATAAACAATGTTGAAAATATGAGATGAAAAACTGTAATGGACTTACAATATGACTATAAATATACCTTGATCGACGCGAGAACGTGTGCCAGGTATTGCAATTACTGGGAAAACGCTATATACGCGTTGTTGGACGAGCGGAAAGTAATAGTATATCGACTTCATTGCCAAACTTTTGCCTAAATTCGCCAATTGGGTAACATTTTAGTTATAAATGGTTTAAAACTGCTTCGAGTGGTACCAATTTAGCACATTTCATGTTTTTTCTTCAAAATGGCTGCCCCGATCAAACTGAAAATTCTCAGAGATGTGTATCAAGATGTTATTCAACTTCATACAAAATTTCAATTTTTTTTCAAATTAAATTTTTTAAATCTTTTTTCCGCCGTGTTATTCTAATGGGTATTTTTGAAATTTCTAAAATTCATAAAAATAAAAGTTACCACCCGATAATGCCACAAAACTACACAGATCTGAGCTAAATGAGGAACCATAACGAAAAAAAGTTTGAAGTTGATATCTGTAGCCATTTGACCTGTGGAGAACCAAAAAAAAACATTAAAAAAAAAAAAAAAAACGAACACCAATTTTTTTCAGAATGTCAAATTGAATCCTCGCGAAAGCTCGTCCAAGAATCAGCTGTTAATTTGGCGGGCTGATTTGGCGTGGGTTGGTTCCTCAACAATAGACCACGGCTGGATTGTTGCCACACTATTCGAAAACACCTGATCGAATGACATTTCATCTCATCTTCTCACCGTTTCATCCATCGTCCCCTGACGCCAATAGATCTCAGTCATCAGTGCAGTACGTCACAATGAGACGTGTGGCCGAGTGGTTACACACTGTACCGTTATTCATGAGATCGGGTTTCTGATAGATGATTACTGTTTGCTTAACGACCCCACCAACAACTAGGTTATACGGGGGTACGAATAAGCAGGTGATTATATAAAACTATGAAGTGTTGATAAGTGAAAGGACATTTACAAAAACCCATGCCTTATGCGGGATTCGAACCCACGCCCAACGGTGACTTCAGTTTCTGAAGCAGTGCCTCAGCTGGCCGAGCTACCGAGGGTGGCATCGGGTTTCTATGCTTGTCATGGTCAACCATCCTGACAAGGTTTTCTCTAGGTTTCCTTCAGGTCAATACTGTGATGGTTCCTTAACAACAGGCCGCGACCGACTCCTTTCCAATATTCGGAAACACCTCATGAAATAACCTCTCATCTCATCATCTCATATATCCTTCACTGACGCCAATAGATCGTAGTCATCAGTACAATACGTCGTTGAGCCCAGTATGACTGGATGAAAAACGTTCGGGGAATCTCACGGATCACCAACTGTGTCCGGCATATTGGAGTGGCACGTGAACTATGACGTAGGCAGGTGGGTGGTCACTAACTAATTGGGGCACACAGTTGAGTTAACTGGACGAACATATAACGACCTTGTATTCAGAGAGTGAGATATGATCGTTGTGAGTGGACACAGCTGTAAACTGAATGTAGCTTTTTGCTTCCGACATTTCATTTTGTATGAAACAATTATAGCTGATTGATGAGTTTGTATTATCTCGGTGGTGTAATATGAGGTGGAGAGTATGAAGTATGAAATGCTGTTGTTGATGGAGATTTATGTTGGAAAGTTGAATTAGAGGTTACTTTGTATGATGGTTTTTCTCTGAGTGAATGATCATCAACATTATGTCCAGGAATGTGCTTCAGTATTATTAAAAACGAGCTGGTTTTGCCACCGTTATGGCGGCTTCATGTTCAGTGAAAACCTCTCTGCTTAGATTCGACCGACTTGACGAACTTTGAGGCTCGTTCAGAAAGCATCACGACACCAATATCAACATGTAACGCCAACGTTTAAAGGTGGATTTCCATGGACGCGAATTTCGCGTCGCTTAGCGAAAGCGAATTCGCGTTGCGAACTTTTGGCAGACATTTTGAAAATTCGTCCAATCGGTGACGACTGCGACACGAGCGACGAAAGTTGAACAAAATTCAATATTTTCGCATACGCTGAGCGATTTCGCCGGAAGTAGGCTAGGGTTCCTAATAAATATCCCAGGATCGCGTACTGCATCCGGCGAGATATCGATTTATCGAAACTCGATCTCCAAACTCAAAAGTGTGACAGCCAATTGCAACAACTCATTTTCCCGCAAAAACGAGGTTAATTGAGCTTTGAAATTCTACCGATGGAGTGCTGAACTCGGCCGAACTGTACCTCACCAGTTTACCGCTAGAAGTCGCACCACCACGCGAATTTAGAATGGCAACGCATTTTCGGTAAGCGAATTCGCTTTCGCTATACGCGACGCGAAATTCGCGTCCATGGAAAACCTTCTTAAGGTATGACAAGTATGGTCGGTCCCACCAATCTGTAGCGAGTGTCGGAAACCTCTATATTTCACTCATCTATTGCCCGGCGAGAAGATAGGCATATGAATGTGTCAATCATCTCTAAAGACTTCACTGGATTCATACACTGTTGCATTTCACTCACCTATTGCCCGGCGAGAAGATAGGCATATGAATGTGTCAATCATCTATAAGACTTCACTGGATTCATACACTGTTGCATTTCACTCACCTATTGCCCGGCGAGAAGATAGGTATATGAATGTGTCAATCATCTCTAAAGACTTCACTGGATTCATACACTGTTGCATTTCACTCACCTATTGCCCGGCGAGAAGATAGGTATATGAATGTGTCAATCATCTCTAAAGACTTCACTGGATTCATACACTGTTGCATTTCACTCACCTATTGCCCGGCGAGAAGATAGGCATATGAATGTGTCAATCATCTCTAAAGACTTCACTGGATTCATACACTGTTGCATTTCACTCACCTATTGCCCGGCGAGAAGATAGGCATATGAATGTGTCAATCATCTCTAAAGACTTCACTGGATTCATACACTGTTGCATTTCACTCACCTATTGCCCGGCGAGAAGATAGGCATATGAATGTGTCAATCATCTCTAAAGACTTCACTGGATTCATACAGTGTTGCATTTCACTCACCTATTGCCCGGCGAGAAGATAGGTACATGAATGTGTCAATCATCTCTAAAGACTTCACTGGATTCATACACTGTTGCATTTCACTCACCTATTGCCCGGCGAGAAGATAGGCATATGAATGTGTCAATCATCTCTAAAGACTTCACTGGATTCATACACTGTTGCATTTCACTCACCTATTGCCCGGCGAGAAGATAGGTATATGAATGTGTCAATCATCTCTAAAGACTTCACTGGATCCATACACTGTTGCATTTCACTCACCTATTGCCCGGCGAGAAGATAGGCATATGAATGTGTCAATCATCTCTAAAGACTTCACTGGATTCATACACTGTTGCATTTCACTCACCTATTGCCCGGCGAGAAGATAGGCATATGAATGTGTCAATCATCTCTAAAGACTTCACTGGATTCATACACTGTTGCATTTCACTCACCTATTGCCCGGCGAGAAGATAGGCATATGAATGTGTCAATCATCTCTAAAGACTTCACTGGATTCATACACTGTTGCATTTCACTCACCTATTGCCCGGCGAGAAGATAGGTATATGAATGTGTCAATCATCTCTAAAGACTTCACTGGATTCATACACTGTTGCATTTCACTCACCTATTGCCCGGCGAGAAGATAGGCATATGAATGTGTCAATCATCTCTAAAGACTTCACTGGATTCATACACTGTTGCATTTCACTCACCTATTGCCCGGCGAGAAGATAGGCATATGAATGTGTCAATCATCTCTAAAGACTTCACTGGATTCATACACTGTTGCATTTCACTCACCTATTGCCCGGCGAGAAGATAGGCATATGAATGTGTCAATCATCTCTAAAGACTTCACTGGATTCATACAGTGTTGCATTTCACTCACCTATTGCCCGGCGAGAAGATAGGTATATGAATGTGTCAATCATCTCTAAAGACTTCACTGGATTCATACACTGTTGCATTTCACTCACCTATTGCCCGGCGAGAAGATAGGCATATGAATGTGTCAATCATCTCTAAAGACTTCACTGGATTCATACACTGTTGCATTTCACTCACCTATTGCCCGGCGAGAAGATAGGTATATGAATGTGTCAATCATCTCTAAAGACTTCACTGGATCCATACACTGTTGCATTTCACTCACCCATTGCCCGGCGAGAAGATAGGCATATGAATGTGTCAATCATCTCTAAAGACTTCACTGGATTCATACACTGTTGCATTTCACTCACCTATTGCCCGGCGAGAAGATAGGCATATGAATGTGTCAATCATCTCTAAAGACTTCACTGGATTCATACACTGTTGCATTTCACTCACCTATTGCCCGGCGAGAAGATAGGTATATGAATGTGTCAATCATCTCTAAAGACTTCACTGGATTCATACACTGTTGCATTTCACTCACCTATTGCCCGGCGAGAAGATAGGCATATGAATGTGTCAATCATCTCTAAAGACTTCACTGGATTCATACACTGTCGCATTTCACTCACCTATTGCCCGGCGAGAAGATAGGTATATGAATGTGTCAATCATCTCTAAAGACTTCACTGGATTCATACACTGTTGCATTTCACTCACCTATTGCCCGGCGAGAAGATAGGCATATGAATGTGTCAATCATCTCTAAAGACTTCACTGGATTCATACACTGTTGCATTTCACTCACCTATTGCCCGGCGAGAAGATAGGTATATGAATGTGTCAATCATCTCTAAAGACTTCACTGGATTCATACACTGTTGCATTTCACTCACCTATTGCCCGGCGAGAAGATAGGCATATGAATGTGTCAATCATCTCTAAAGACTTCACTGGATCCATACAGTGTTGCATTTCACTCACCTATTGCCCGGCGAGAAGATAGGTATATGAATGTGTCAATCATCTCTAAAGACTTCACTGGATTCATACAGTGTTGCATTTCACTCACCTATTGCCCGGCGAGAAGATAGGTATATGAATGTGTCAATCATCTCTAAAGACTTCACTGGATTCATACACTGTTGCATTTCACTCACCTATTGCCCGGCGAGAAGATAGGCATATGAATGTGTCAATCATCTCTAAAGACTTCACTGGATTCATACACTGTTGCATTTCACTCACCTATTGCCCGGCGAGAAGATAGGCATATGAATGTGTCAATCATCTCTAAAGACTTCACTGGATTCATACACTGTTGCATTTCACTCACCTATTGCCCGGCGAGAAGATAGGCATATGAATGTGTCAATCATCTCTTAAGACTTCACTGGATTCATACACTGTTGCATTTCACTCACCTATTGCCCGGCGAGAAGATAGGTATATGAATGTGTCAATCATCTCTAAAGACTTCACTGGATTCATACACTGTTGCATTTCACTCAAATTATATCATACCAAAGTTGACCTGAATGAAAAATATGACTTAATTAGAGTTGAATGTTGAATGATCGTTAATTGATATATAATATTGAGTTTTGACGATGAACTGTAATGATGACTGAGATCTATTGGCGTCGGATGAATGAATAATGAGATGATGGGATGATGAGATGAAGGTTTTATGGGTAATGAGAAGGAAGCGGTCATGACCTATATTGTGAGAACTATCCCGGCATTAGCCTAGACTACAGAGGAAAACCACGAAAAAACCCTGTGAAGATGGACGGTGACGGGGTTCGAACCGGGTCCGATGGGCCCACTGCCTCCCGGGTCACATGAAGCGAGTGCTTTAACCACTACGCTGCATGTGCCGGTGATGATCGTTGAAATTGTTCTCGGATGGAGCAACGTACTCACAACAACCCTTATCAATGTAGTCACAAACTTGTCCTCAAAATGCAGGAGAGAAGAGTTCCTTTGTTTCTGTTGGAGTTATATATGATTGACAGGATAACCCATTCAGCAGTAAGGCTGGTCGATGAGACGGCAACAATGGACCATTTCCGAAATGAATGAGCCATTTAGCGGCGTTCGTTTGAACTAGAACGGGATGTTTTTACCCGAGTTCGAAAGTCCCATGCTGCCAATGCTATTTAGCACGTTTGATTTATATTATTGTGCGTTACAGTGAAGGTAATGAGTTATAATAAGACAGTAGTTTCATCAATCTTATATGTACTATATACTGAGAGATTCACACACTGTCAGAGTGAGTGAGATGAGAGATAATGCAAGTTATATATCCTGATGTTTTGCCTTTAACTCTGTGTATAAGCGGGCCGACTTTTTGAACAGTACTAAATCTCCCAGAATGCAATACCAGCGACCTCGGCCGCTAGGATGCGGGACGCGCCTGCGCATTGAATGATGAAAATGGTCTATTACTCCGCATTGCTGAGACAGATTATATATATATATATATATATATAAACTTCAAGATTAATGAAAATATCACTGCCCCCTCAACCGTCAAACTAAATCTGGCGACCAGTCTGATTTACCGACCATTTGTCTCTTATTGTTCCAATGTGTGACCTCACATATGTATGATTCAGGGACCATCACAAACTCCTCTTTTGATCCTCAGTTCGAAAGCTGACATCGTCCTGATTCAGACAACATAAACTTCATCCAGCATTTTCACAGTTTCCATCTTGTAATCAAAACACAACAATTACAATATTTATTCCCCACAATTTGAAATATTGGAACTGAATCCAATCTCTTACGATATTCCACTCAGAACTAATATCGTTATTCATTTCCCATGCTCATGTGAGTCGTGGAGAACGGAAATTGTTTGTCGGAAAATGTCGTTTGATATATTTATGAACATGTTTAATGCGGAAGAAGGCAAACACAATCAGCCCAGATTTCAACTGTGAGAGGAAATTACTCGGTTCCCAGCATTGGTTATGGGGAAGAATATCCTCTGACATCAGATATGAGATTTCAGGGATGAATACGTCAAGCGAGCTCTGGGTGCAATAAGGGCATAAGTGACGGGTATCGTCGTATCAGACTCATGCCAATATGCAAATAATGAATATAACGTATTATGTACCGTAATATATGGGAGGTTTTTGAATATATCAGAGTATGATAATATTATTATTTTCCACTCTCAAGAAGCAATATTGTGAAAATTAGAAGTTGGTTGGAAGTTACATGATGAGTAGTGTTACTACATAAATTTGTATCAAATTTGAATTTGATTATGTTTGAGGATCAAGAAATGGTTACTCAGAAGGAAGTTGAGTTTTGGGAGAATGATGGATTTCACAATGAGACCATATTGTCGAGTGTCTGCTCGACACCAGGTCGAGCCAGGCCCGGCGTGAGTTCGAATCCCGAGTGAGGCATGACAAATTGAGGATACATAACATTCGTTCATCCCTGAAACAATGTATTCATTGTTCACCTTCGTACACTTGTGGGTGACCTGGCTATGGACCAGTGTGAACCCAGTGTAGACCCTAGTGTATAGACATGGTATAGACCAGTGTAGACCTAGTGTAAACCCAGCTGTTGGTGGAATTATGTGACGTCAGAAGAGATATAACTATCAATCTATCGACATCGGGAACTTGACATTGTTTTCCGAACGATGCTGGAGGAAAACGACATAGACACTTTCGTACAAGGAAGGGCTACCATACAAGGATGGTCTCATCACACCTGCATGAATAATACATTTCCTATTCATAACATAGGTCGATGAATGATCTGTGAATGATCACTCAATACTTCCGGTTATGAATATATATATATATATATATATATATATATATATATATATATATATATATATATATATATATATATATTTATGAATATATAATATATAAATATATAATATATGAATGAAATGCTATATTGAACTAAGAGGCGTCGAACGAGCATTATGAAAGTGAGTTTCTCACAGCATCAAGGGGCCTTGACTCTTGTCGTGCGTCATATAGTCACGTGGCGTGGTGTGAAATGAGAGAGTGAAGAGAAAGTGGGTGGTTAATTCTATGAAAGTGGAAAATAACAACTCACATGGCGAGATAAAACGCCATCACGAAGAAAAGTGTTCATGACGAAGAAATATGTTTTGAGAATATTGTGGCTATAAAGCGTGGCATACGAGCGTATGTTCTATATGAAGGGAGCTCAAGGTGTCACAAATATGAAGTATATGATATGTAACTCCATCAGAGACTTCACCATTCATGTACAAGGGCGGTCATTATAAACCTCCAATACTTGATTGATGGATAGATAGATAGATGGAATAAATGGAAGAATGGTGATAGATCAGGAAAAAGTTACAAATTATAAGGCTCATCTAATCTAAATGTCTTGATACTGGTTTGTATGTGATAATTTTTTCTCACAATCTTGTACAACTGTCTACTTTTTTTGCCACTTGATGTAACTTGATTGCTCAAAATTTATAGTTATCAAAGATACTTTACACTTCATATCAAGAATGTATCATTTCACTCAATGTTTTTCCCTTCTTTTTTTTAACTTCGACTACTTCATTACTTTCAATGTTTGAGAAATACGTCCGAATTTGAATTGTACTCATAATTCACTATTTTAACCCACAGTTGAGCCTTTTTTCAAGGGCTTTGTGAATGTTCTTCTGTTATAATCGTGTTCTTCTTCTATATCAGTGTATGTGACCAATAAGAATGAAAAAAAATTAAAAATATATAACAAACCAAAATCTGAAGCAATAAGGAAGCGCATTGTGCTATCCATATTTCAGTGGAACGACGTACTGTGATGATAACTGGGATATATCGACGAGAGATGAATGATTATATAATGGGATGATGAGATAGAGTTTTCTGAGGTTGATATTGTGAAGCAGATTCATAAGAACTATCCCGACATTAGTCTACAGCCCACTTGTGATAACCACAACGAATCCCCTGTGAAGATGGACGGTAGCGGGAATCGAACCAGGTCCATTATGCTCCTCCCCTCCCGGATCACATGAAGCGAGTGACGAAAAATACATACCCTCATAAAGACAATATCTGTAAAAAATACTGATGAATCAGATTCACTGATAACAAAGGTGGGAAAAGATTACTTGCACGTGAATGTGAAGTCATATTCGATATTCTTGCCCTCGATTTCCCCTCACCGCGTACCGTTACATACAAATAACACGTAACATATTGTGAATGTTCATTATGGATCAAGAGTACCTCGAAAGATACTTCTCCTGATGGTGTGAAGCAGTTTCACTACAATATGTTCACACAGGAAGTTATCGTGATCTTTGAGCGTAGCGAAGATTTCCATTTCATATACTGAACAAAATTGAGCTTTGTTCTTTTTTGTGATTTTGTTGGCAGCATAGAAATCAATCAACTCGAAACTTTTTCTACATATTTATATCATATCAGAATTGGTTGATATTTTTTTCAGGAAAATTGGTTCAACGGTTTCTCCAAAAAAAAGTCGGAATATTTTAAGAAATCTCCATAAGTAGGCCTATATAACCCGGAGGAAAAATATTCGAAACACAACAAACCTTCTGAAGCTCTCAAATTTTCACCGAACATCAAGAAAATCATCATACATATTTTCAGAGATTTTCGCAACAGTTGGATGGGAAATAACGAAGAAAACGCATTCATAACGTATTTTCACATCTCAATAAACGCTATTGAGGAAAACCAATTGGATCTATAGCAGCAAGTGTCACCAATTATTTCAAAACGATTGAAATGAGTTATGAATGAACAGGAATGCCATAAAATAATTGACTCCGTTGGGGATTTCAAACGATTGAAGTGACCCAAGGTCTGTAGATGTAGATTGAGCTGATAAATTATTTTTCATTGTTGATTTCTATACTTCTAAGCTCATCTCACAACGCAAATCCTGCGTTTTTCCAGTATATTATATATTGTCAATGAAAATGTTTCTCTGTGAGTAGGTTCTCCCTGATATTCTGGTGTCGATTATCCCACTGATCCTATCAATTCCCTTTAACGACCGTCTGGAGCATTTTCCTAGTCTGTTTCCAATTTCCTTTCAACACCACTTTCTTACACCATCATGGCTAACAGTGTATTCGGATAATTCGATCGACCGTTCTCGTTTATCCATTATCATAAACGGTTAGAAGTTTCGACCCTTCAAGAACTCGATATCTGCTTGCGTCATCAGACTGTCATTGTCAAGTGACAGATGCGTTACTAGCGTTACGTGTGCGTTTAACGCAAACGCGTCCGTTCGACGACCTGAATGCGTCGTTTAACGGCTTATTGATATATCTATGGTGGTTGGAATAAAGCTTAGAGGGAAGGTTTTGGAGCATGTAAGCTATGGTCAGACTTTGGGTGTTGGAGACAGTTTCTATTTTATTGAGGATATAAAATAGGAGTATAGGGAAGAATGTCGTAGTTATGGTTACACGTATAATTTCTTGACTTCAATCAACATTTCTCAGAGAAAGTATTCATAATGAAGACTCAATAAGGAAAACGCAGTGAGCCTACATGTATTGTTGGATGAGCGATATGGGCATATTTATATGTATTTCAATTGAAGGCTATATATACATGCATATGCATCTTGAGTTTCAGACAGTCATGTTACTGCCTTCTTGTTTCATTCATCCTTCATTCCAATCGTTTCAAATTAGTTGATGACACTTGTTGCTGAGGTTTATCAATAGCTCCGATCCATGTGAAACGATTACATTTCATATAATTAACTTGTTGATTGGAAAAATATTATTTCTCTAATCAAAACAGCTGGTATGATTATGTATAGAATTTTGAGATAATGTGTTTCATTATTGTATTCGACAAATTCCGTGAAATTTTGAATTCATCTGAGGGGGATATGATTACGAATATTTTCCCCTGGGTAATTCTCAAGAGGTTCACAAAAACTCCGAATTGAAGTTTTTTTAAACTTCGAAATGAGGTTTTCTCAGAAGTCGTTCAACTGACTGTGCCTCAAAACTTCACAGTAGCGAATTAGCTATAGATAGTGACACCTCTGAATGTCAAGATTCAAATGAATTTGTATCATCGTTTGACCCGTGGAGCGCGAAAAAAAAATATTTTTTTTCAGAACGGTGAAATTGTTCTTCGATTTGCGCATCCAACAAAGTTGAAGGATTATAGCTGAAAGTGGTGCTCAAGAAGGTAGAGAGTGAAAAATTGAAAATATTCATGATTCATTATTGTTTGTGTGTGAAAATACTCATATACCTGCTCATACATATATGGCGGAGAATGGACAGTAAAAAAGTGACGATCAGCTTTTTGCCAAACAAAATCACTATATGGCTATTTTCTTCGATCAAATTGATATATGTATTCCATCCAACTGGAAATTAAAACATGTTATCACCATGGTTATCGATTCATTCTGTTTCCACACTCTCAGATTAAGGGCAGCTGCTGTTGATCGGACCATCGGTCTGTCTTTACATCCGGACGTCGTTGTTGTATTGTTTTTGTGCGCAACCCAAACAAACTCAACCAAACAAACATCCCACACTAACCTGATCTAAGCTTGGATCAATCTGAAAGCTACTCATGGGCCGACGCATAGCTACGCCGCAGGATCATGCTCTGGCCAGTTCACACGAGGCATTACAATGTCACCGTTGGAAGGCTGCGGTTCCAATGCCAGGTTTGAGACTCAAGCTCTGAACGTTTTCAGCGCGCCAATGCCAATGTCTTGTCAATTATATGGCAGCATTGGAAGGTCAACATTCCAAAAGTGGCATTGCGATGTCCTTGTTTGATCTGTCCATTCACACGAGGCATTACAATGTCACCGTTGGAAGAATGCGGTTCCAATGCCAGGTTTGAGACTCAAGCTCTGAACGTTCTCAGCGAGCCAATGTCAATGTTCTGTTGATCCACACGGCAGCATTGGAAGGTTAACATTCCGAAGGTGGCATTGCGATGTCCTCGTTTGATCTGGCCATTCACACGAGGCATTACAATGTCACCTCTGGAAGGCTAGGGTCCCAATTCTAGGTTTTAGAACCAAGCTCTGAACGTTTTCAGCCCGCCAATGTCAATGATTCACCATGATTTCGCCATGTTAATCCATATGGCAGCATTGTGAGGCTAACATCCCAACGGTGGCATTGCAATGTCTCGTGTGAACTTTCCATTTCAACTATACTAGATGATATCACGAACCTTGAATACATATTTTCTCTCCAAAAATCATCTCATGAGAGTGATAACACATTGTAAATAACATCATATATTCGAACATTATCCAGATATATCTCTGGAGTCTGTTCATATTCATATCGATTCTGAAAATGAACGACAGACAAGAGACTTCTTGAACAATCTTAAAGATTGATCTTAGAAGAAAGATTCTATCTGAGATGTGGTAACCAATACTCTATTCATACGGATCGCTTGTCAAGATATCGCAGAGCCTGCATATGGATATCGAGACGCGATATGGTATCTCTCTTGTACTCAATCCATTCCCTCTCGGCCTGCTATGAAATGATGAGAAGAGAATGGAGCAAAAACATGAGAGAGGAGGGAGGGTAGAGAAGAAAAAAGATAGTATAGAGAATAGATAGATGGATATAGAAGAATGAAGCAGGAAGATGAAGAGAAGAGAAAAGAAATGGAGATAGCATAGAGAATGAAGATGGATATATAAGAATGAAGCAGGAAGATGTAGAAAAGAGAAGAGAGAAAGGGTTAGCCTAGATGATAGAGATTGATGGAGAAGAATTGAACAGAAAGAGGAAGAAGAGAGAAAAGAGAATAGAGAATAGAATGGATAGAAGTAGCCTAGATAATAGAGATGGATAGAAAATAATGAAGCAGTAAGATGGAGAAAAGAGAATAGAATAGATAGAGGTGGCCTAGATAATAGAGATGGATAGAGAAGAATGGAACAGAAAGATGAAGAAGAGAGAAAAGAGAATAGATATAGGCAGCCTAGAGAAAAGAGATGGATAGAGAATAATGAAGCAGTAAAAAGAAGAAGAGATGAAAGAGAATAGATAGAGGTAGCTTAGAGAAAAGAGATGGATAGAGAATAATGAAGCAGTAAAAAGAAGAAGAGATGAAAGAGAATAGATAGAGGTAGCTTAGAGAAAAGAGATGGATAGAGAATAATGAAGCAGTAAAAAGAAGAAGAGATGAAAGAGAATAGATAGAGGTAGCTTAGAGAAAAGAGATGGATAGAGAATAATGAAGCAGTAAAAAGAAGAAGAGATAGAAGAGAATAGATAGAGGTATAGCCTAGAGAAAAGAGATGGATAGAGATTAATGAAGCAGTAAAAAGAAGAAGAGATGAAAGAGAATGCATGGAGATGGCGATTGTCTACAACCAACACGTTCTCGTGGCTGAGTCAACTATCGCACGGCTTAAGGAATCGAATTCAGGTCGGAATTGAGTTCAATTGTGCCGCATGGGGCACGTATCTTTCAGAGGTTTTCATCACTTCATCGCTTCGATATCACTCGCTCATCCGTATCCCCAAATAACCTTGCTGTTGGTGGGGTCAATGAACAGCTTCCAGATGAAGATAAATACAAACCACAAACAACGTGAAATAATCGAAAATAATACAGTAACAGGTGATTAACATATATGAGGCTGAGTATAGGTGGATGCAATGATTGAATTTCAATCCATTCTTTATCGAAACGCTGAAAAACATCAATCTATTCACATTTATTGATACTCAAGAATTATTCTCATTCCATTTCGTACATCCTTTCCTTCTTTGTCCAAGTGAGAGCAGATATTTTCCTTCACGTTTGTGAATATATGACTTCTGTGGTTGTACTGGTGTTTATATTGCATCTTCAGTGGCTGAAACGATATATTTGAACAATCGCATATTGATAGAACTTATATGATGATGTCGATAATAACAAAAATATGAGTAATGTATCATTCATTAAAATCACTGATCAGGTTACATGACATGAGAAATGTAATTATAATAAATTCAACAATTATACATGTGTAACAATTCGAAACATTGTGATGAAATATAAATTGCAGCAATGTAATCTGAAATACGAATGATACAGATACAAATTGACATGAAAAAAAATCATTCAATGAATAAAATCAAACAGTTTTAATTTGTGTTGGGTTGAACGACGCACTATACTGATGACTGAAATCTATTGGCGTCGGTGGATGGTGTGTGAGGTGATGGGATGATGAGAAGAAAGGATGATTCATCACGAGCTTCTGGATAGTGGGAAAGAATCGGTCGTGGCCTGTTGTTAAGGAACCATCCAGGTATTGATCTGAACGACAGAGGAAAACCACGAAAAACCCCTGACAGGATGGTCGACCATGGCCCCGGTCTCCTGAATGATGGTTCAATGTTCTAGCCACTCGGTCACCCATCTCAGTCAGAATCTGATTCAAAACAAATCGAAATCGATAATATAAGATATCATTTCCCGTTACGTGATTCGAGCTCTCATGACCAAATGAACAAATATTATGAAAACAAATTTGAACCAGTAATTCCATCTGTTCATGTACTTCAAACAATAGAATGGAAAAACTGATGCATTATAAGAAATATAAAAACCAATTGACAGCGGTGGGATTCGAACCCACGCCTCCGAAGAGACTGGTGCCTTAAACCAGCGCCTTAGACCGCTCGGCCACGCTATCTATACAAAATGGGATCAATTTAGATGATGGGTGTGCGCAAATTGAACTATTTCTTATCTGAATCTGAGCATAGGCCTATAGTTGTTGATAAAAGCAATCGTCCGTCAAGCTGTACATGATATATTATCATATAGGGCAATATGCCAGTAAGTGTAAACGACAATTCGAAGTGAAGGCATTTCTTCACTGAATTCATTCCCATTATCATTATACGCAGTATTGCCTGGTCCAGTTGGCCTTTATCTTCATCTCTGAGTGAACAATTAACATGGGTAAACATAGTGATAGCAACTCCAAACTGCCAGTTAGACCCACCCCTATGATGGTAATTCCGTTACTTAGAGACGGTTTTCACGAAAGTTATAGTCAAATGTTAATCCTTCAACTATCAGTCAAAGAGCGAACTTATTTATTCATTTTATTTGTTTTATTTATTCTATTTATCTTATTAATTTCATTTATTTTATTCATTCCATTTATTATATTTATTTCATTCATTCTATCTATCTATTCATTCTATTCATTACATTCATTCTATTTATTTTATTTATTTTATTTATTCTATTTATTTTATTTATTTTATTTATTTTATTTATTTTATTTATTTTATTTATTTTATTCATTTTATTTATTTCATTTATTTTATGTATTTTATTTATTTTATTTATTTTATTCATTTTATATATTTTATTCATTTCATACCGGCACAGTAGCTGAGTGGTTAGCTCACTTGCTTCGATCGTGTGATCCGGGAGGTGAAGGGACATAATTATCGGACCTGGTTCGATCCCCGCCACCGACCATCTTTACAGGGGGTTTTCGTGGTTTAGGCTAGGCTAATGCCGGAATGGTTCCCACAATATAGGCAACGACCACTTCCTTCCCACTATCCTTCTCACTACCCATAAAAACCTCCATCTCATCATCCCATCATCTCATTAATCATCCATCCGACGCCAATAGATCTTAGTAACCATTACAGTGCGTCGTTAAAACCCAATATATAAGAAAAAATATATTCATTCCATTCATTTTATTTATTTCATTCATTTTATTCATCATATTTATTTCATTAATTTCATTCATTCGATTTATTCTATTTATTTCATTTATTTCATTAATTTTTTTATTTCATTCATTTCATTTATTTAATTCATTCCATTTATTTTATTCATTGAATCTATTCCATTTATTCTATCTATTCCATCCATTTCATTCATTGTATTTATTTTATTTATTTTATTCATTCCATTTATTTCATTCATCTTATTCATTTTATTCATTCTATTCATTTTATTCATCATATTTATTTCATTTATTTCATTTATCCGATTAATTATATTTATTTCATTTATTCCATTCATCTTGATATATTCCATCATTTTATTCATTTTATTCATTTCAATCATTTCATTTATTTAATTCATTTCATCTATCTCATTCATTTCATTCGTTTCATTCATTTCATTCATTTTATTCATTCAATTTATTTTATCCATATAATTTATTTCATTTATTTCATTCATTTAATTCATTCTATTCATTCTATTCATTTCATTCATTTTCCTTTCCTCATAATCAACATATCACAATACACAAAAGTTCACATGAAACACAGATCACACAACAGATACAACAATAATAATATCCATACTGATCCATGATATTTCTTCTATTCATGAGTGGATCCATGAATAACGATGAAAATTATACTTATAATCATCAACATCGATAATTAACTCAATGAGTGTATTGTTAAAGTCAGCTGAACCACTGAGCTCTTTAATCAGATATCAGGATGTATATTCGAGTTGTGGACTCAGATATAATATGTTGATCTACTCAAAATGAGAGGAAAAACATCATCTGCGCCGTCAATTCACTCAAGTTGCATTGCACACAGTTAAGGAAACATAAACTCGGAATTTAAGATATTTTGCCATTTATTGTTGAAACATCCCGAGTTTTTTTTCGTGATAAACGTGTTGAATTGAACTGCTCTGCACTTCTTATATCACAGTGGACCATGTATTGCGTTTTCTCTTTCCATATCGTCTTGCTTCATATAATTATCAATTATCTCTCATGATATACATGTATGAGTCCAGTCACGTACTATAATGATAATAATTTGATTCAAAAATTTGTGTTTCCAAAATTATTACCCTTATGATAAGGTTGTCTAGAAAGTCATTTGGAAATTGAATATCTGATACATATGTGGACAAAAATGAGATGAAAATGACTTATAACATACACTGTACTTCAACAACAATATAAGAAACCAATATTAAAAATAATAGCACAATTGAAGGACAAAATCATGAAAATAGGTAAAGGTAGACTTATTGCGTTCGGAAAAACAGCTCCATATTTTTGTCGTATTAATTGGCCACCGAGTAACCCGTTTAACTGCAGGGATTTCGCAAAGTTTCTCTACGATCTCATTTGTGCAAATTATTTTCCTGTTTCATATTTTTGGGGGGTTCAGTTCATGTCCAAAATAAAATAATGGATAACAAAATGCACAACATATTCATAGCGTTTTTCCAGTAACATACAGAGGCTATAACTCGTTTTTAGCGTGTTCACCACACTGTGGAAACACACTTATACGTTTGATTCAAAAGGGACTGAAAAAACCTATTCGTCGCGTAGAATCGCTGAATTTCTACGTAAATCGAAAATTATCGAGCTTGGATTATGCATTTTTTTACAATCTTCGACTACGTAGTAATGAAACTTGTCCACATAGCCTGTATATTTTCAAATCAACAAAATGAAGAAAAAAACTCTATAGGCCTTGGAATGGCGTGGACTTTTATACAATTTTTTGCGCGTTAATAGAATCGCTGGTTTTCCACGTAAATTAGAAATTTAAGCGCTTCCAAGTTGTAATTGGTTATAATCTACCGCGTTACGATAATAACTTTTGTCCACGTAGCCTAAATATTCTATAATTAAATAAAAACCGAAAAAATATTGAGTATACCCCATTTTTGGTGAAGGAGGTTAAAATACTAACCTCTTTGGTTTTGGCCCTCTGATAACCATAGTAACATTTTATAAACAACGGGTGTGTTTATATCATCTTCTGGGCCCAAATTCACAAAAGGTCATAACTTTGATTCGGCTCAAAGTTACGACCTTCTTTCGAGATAATACCATATTTTGTCTTAATCCAAACTCATGAAGAAATATTTTATCGTCCCTCCAATCCCTAGCAAGTGTCTGAGATCCACATAGTTCATTAGTTCTGGAGATAAGTACCGAAGAAATTGTCTCAACTTTGAGACTACGCCTAGGCCTAGTCCAGACTGGTAGGCCTAGGCCCTAGTAAGTGATCACCTCTTGACTTTGAATATCAATCTACAATGATTTCATGGCTGAATTTGAGAAAACATGTAAATTCTAGCCACCAAAACACGGCAAGGTTATTTTTAAATACCGCGCAATTTGATTTACATATTTTATCATTCCGGTTCTACATCTAACCTCACTTTGACTTGTTCTCGACTAGGCCTAGCGTATGTCACTCTTCGCCAGTCACCTTGTCTGTCTAGCCCTTTGGTCTAGCCTAACCTGTCAGTTGTGTTGTTGACATTACCACTAATAACTACCACTAACTAGGCTACTACTATACCTAGCTGAAATATAACTTATGATAACTGATATAACCACTTAAACATTAAAACTAGGCCTAATTATATATACATAATTATATTAGGCATATATAACTAGGCCTAGGCTATATCCTACTAATTATATTACAATGTTCAACGCTGGGCGTTTCCTAATTCTGGATGAGGCTAGGCCATTGAGTTTCAGGAGAGGCCTATCATTGTTAGCTGGTAGAGTATTCAAAGATAGGCTGGATCAATTAAATGTGTCGGATGACAATCTGATCAAACGGTACAGGTTTCCCAAGATATACCGTCTTGGAACTGTGCAACATTTTGGAAGGCGATTTGACCAGACCGACAGCAAGGTCCCATGCCTTGCCTATTGCAACGCAAGTTCTTACTGCGTTGCGATTCTACGCATCTGGAACGTTCCAGTTCGTCATGGGCAATGTAACGGGCATAAGACAAGCCAGTTGCTCGCGAGTTTTGTGTGTCATTAGCAATGCATTGGTTGAACTCTCCCCCCAGTTCATATCCTTCCCTCTCGAAAATGAGGCATACGTGGCCAGAGTTAAGGCAGGTACGTTGCCGAGGTCATTAGTTGCTAGTACACAAAACTGTCATACACAGACTAGGATCTGATATCAGAGTCAAGTTGAGCTAACCTAAACCGAAAATCTTGAACACCGCAAGAACGATATTTTCATGCATGATGGCTAGTCTATTATTTTGGGGAGAAGGGGGTAGGCCCAGTCTCACACTATTCAAATGCAATATCGTAGCCTTCCTATTCAGTCATCATCTGGAATAATGCTTGCGGTGTACTGGATTTTCAGTGTAGGCCTACGTTTTTCTCGATGCACCATATTTTCGGTGTATCAGTTATGTAACCCAAGAGCGGTCGTACCGTACATGTACAGGCCTATGGTGGACCATCCTTTTTTGTTGTTTTTTTTGGTTATCCTCTGTCATAGGGTCAATACTGGGATGGTTCTTTAACAACAGGCTACGACCGACTCCTTCCCACTTTCCCCAAAACACTGAATAACCTTTCATCTCATCATCTCATGTCATTCACAGACGCCAATAGATCTCAGTCATCAGGAAATAAGTGCGTCGTTAAACCAATATAAATTGAATAGAATACAGGCACATGTTCAGATTTATACTGAGACGCGTGGCCGAGTGTTGACACACTGAACCGTCATTCGGGAGACCGGGGTTCGATTCCCGCCATGGTCAACCATCCTGACAGGGGTTTTTCGTGGTTTTCCTCTGTCGTTCAGGTCAGTAGGCCACTGGGATGGTTCCTTAACAACAGGCCACGACCGACTCCTTCCCACCATCCAAAACACTTAATAAAATGACCTTTCATCTCATCATCCCATCATCTCATTCATCATCCACTGACGCCAATAGATTGTAGCCATCAGTATAGTGCGTCGTTAAAACCCAATATAAAATAATATGTACAGATTTATAATGTATTCTGTGATTTGTATGTCTTAGGCCTATATAGGTAAAACACTTCATATTGCAGAATTCCACAACATAATAGATGGATCATCAATCAACGTGAAAGCTCTGTCTGCAGATGAACCTCCTTTCGTCGATAGATACCAGAACCACAGTATTAATTGCCAGTTCGTGTGTAGGCTACTGCCGACCAGCGAATAGTCAATTTGGTTGCCCGTTGGCCAGAGAGTACACACAACCAATTTATTTAGGCTACTTTCACAATCAGTTTAGTCACATGACGAGACAAATATATTTTCCTGTGTAGATCGCTCTTCTTACAACAAACACATAGTTCATATGTTGATTATTCCTAGTTATTAGTGACAATGAGTTGCAAGTGAGTCATGAAAAAATTAAATGATACATTCAACCATACTGATTGATTGATTAATTATTGCTTGTTGAATGCCCCACCAACAGATTATTCTTGTCGATTTTTTAATTCCATTGAACTAAGACTTCATTTCACTTGACGAACAAAATCGGGCTTCGTTTTTATGTTCTCTTTTGTACGTGGGAACGTGGCATACAGATAAGAGAGTGTGCAAACAATCAAAACTTTTTCCAAACGTTGGTGTCATAACAGAATTAAAGTCTTTGTGTCAAAAAGTTGATTGTTTTTTCAATCATAAAAATGGGGTGGAAAGATCGCTCTTGTGGTGCCCCGTCTAAACGATGCTACTGTCATCCATAACCTTGAGAACAATACTTCTGTATCAAGTTTCGATGATAACATAACAGGTTGGGATTATTTTTTCAGCAAAATCGGATTGACGGTTTTCTCGGGAGGAATTGGGAAAATTGGTAAAATCCCTATAAGAATAACAAGTATAAGAAAGAATGTTAAGAAGAAAGAATAAGAAGAATGTTTCACTTCATTGATTGAAATTAGAATTCCTATAATAGAAATTGATATTATTGTAATTGATTTTGTTATTGATTAGAATTGATATTATTCTATCACACATTTCTACCAACTTCTACTGTTTGGAGAAATTCGAATCGGTCGTTTATAAGAAAATGGAGCATTCTATAGGCCTAGGAAAGTTATCAAATATTGAGCTCAAATTTTGTGAATACAAATTGATTGTAGTGAAATATTGATGGCTCCATACACATAACTTTTCATCAAAACAAACAATGTTTGTCACATGGACACACTTTGACATTAGCAACATATGAGAAAAAAACAATGCTATAATAATGATAATATTTTTGTGAAGTGAAATTATGGTATTCATATGGATGATTATAGTAATTAAACAGATAGTTACGTAGTAGATATTCCGCACACTATGAAGAAATCATCTATAACAAAATGAGAATATAAGCCTATTCAACAATTGGTTACTCTAGAGTTTATATATGAAGGAACATGGGACAAAGTCAGGTTGCGGACAGTAAGTGAGGTTATTGGGTTGGGTTTAATCCTCGCGAATACCGCCGGCAGGCGGAACGGAGCTTACATATCATGTTCATTTATTGGTAACTGGTGTCTGGGGCACTCTCTCAATGAAAATGACAACTAGACTATCCTCCCAAACGAATCCTACGTCACTAACACAAACAACCAATGACAACGCTGACCGTACAATCTATGTATGTGTATTGATATGGCTGACTGTACGATTATCCACAGCCTTTAATCTATTCCTCCATGGTAGGCCCTTCTCATCATTACTCTATAGTGAGAGGTGGGCCTGAAGGATAAGGTAATGTTTTATAGGCTTTCAAGATTTTGTACTTTTCAATGGCGGTCATGATTAGGTAGGGTAAGGTTTGTGTCGAACGCTCAAACCATCATCTAGGTCTAAGGCCTATCACAACCTAACATGACCCCAACATCTTAATCGGTCGATAAATTGGCCCAGTATTTACCATTATGCCATGACTCTAAGACAAGCGGCAGTGAAACTACTTTTATAATTTTCATAACAAACCTTCAAACACCAACCTAGCCTTTCTAGGCCCATGATTGGTTGGAGACAATAGAATAGGGCCTAGCTTAGCTTTGAGTGTAGTGTTAGGTCAAGTTATAGCACATCAAATCCAATGTCTGTGGCCTATTTGACAATACTGATATAAATTGTGTTACTTTTACGGTAGGCCTATTCGATAATGATGAGGCCCTCTTTGGAGGTCCCTTAAATTTGTTCAAATCCTGTACAAAGTTCCGCACAAGGTTTATTGGCAATCTGAACCTTGCACCGCTCAACGGTGCATCCCGATGCACCAAATCATCCCTATGTACTTTGTTTAGCCACTCTTTCATGTACATGCCTAACATTCCTCCGCAATTGCACCCATGACATTATACCAGAGCCATGAGAGACAGTGGGTCTAAACGATAAGCGTGAATGTTTGGTTAGGTTTTCACAGTTGACGCAAAGAATACATGTAGGCCTAGCCCTATATCTGTCGTTCAAGTGTGTTCCGATGAAATGATTTAAATAAATTTGAAGAGCAGTTCAATCAAATATATTTCTAGATACTGTCACATTCTCAGCTTGTTGTAAGACCGACAACACATTTTAACCATTAAAAAAATCAGGCCCGCAGGTGAAAGGAATGAACATGAGCTATGCCTCCGGACCGTATGAAATATGCATCGGGCATCTAGCTAGATTACAAGTTGGCCAAAACAAAACAAAAAAAGCTAAAAAGAAGAAGATGCCTCTAAAATGATTTTAAGGGGTGAATGAACGTATATAGGGTGAATAATTATGCACAATCAATCAATTATCCATCCCCGGATATTTTCGAAGGCAATTATATCCCCTGACAGAATATATTTTTTTCTATTATTATGGTTTGCATTCCAGCACCCTATCTGGTGCTGGAACCAGACCCCTATTTGAGACGTTATTTGAATTTCTGCAACAAAATGACCCATTCAGGGTGGTTATTTGATCGATTACATTTTTCTTTTCCACCCTTGACTTTTTTTTGTATGACGCTCGTTTGGGTGGGATTCATCCCCTAACGGATTCGCGTTTTTCGCTAACCGGACCCCTATTGGAGGGGTTGTTTGAATTTCTGCCACATAATGACTCATATGGGGGGGGAGGGGAACAACCCTATTTTGTTTTCCACCCCTGAATTTTTTCGTATGACGTTCGTTCAAGAGAAATTCATCCCTCAACAGGTTGATATTTTCACAATTATTCTGGGTGCTGGAATCAGACTCCTTGAGGGGTTGTTTGAATTTCTGCAACAAAATGACCCATACAGGGTGGTTAGTTGCTCGATGAAATTTTATTTTCCACCCCTAATTTTTTTTGGATGACGCTCGTTTCGGTGAGATTCATCCCCTAACGGATTCACGTTTTTCGCTAACCGGACCGCTATTGGAGGGGTTGTTCGTATTTATGCAACATAATGACTCATGTCGGGGGCATTTGGTGAACCAACCCCATTTTGTTTTCCATCTTTAACCTTTTTTGTGTGACGCTCGTGTAGGACAAACGTATCCCTTAACAAGTTGATATTTTCACAATTCTGGGTGCTGGAACAAGACCCCTATTCGAGGCTTTGTTTTTAATTCTGCTTCGAAATGACTCATAGATAGGCCTATAGGGTGGTTAGTTGATCGATACAATTTTGTTTTCCACCCCTCCTTTTTTTTTGAATGACGCTCGTTTCGGTGAGATTCATCCCCCAACGGATTCGCGTTTTTCGATTAACGGACCTCTATCGGAGGGGTTAGTTGAATTTCTGCAACAAAATGACTTATCTATGATGGTTGGAAAACCAACCCCATTTTGATTTCCATCTTCAATTTTTCTGTTTGATGCTCGTTTAAGAGAAATACATTCCCTAATAGGTTGATGTATCATTTTCGTCAATTGATGTTTTTCGGATTTTTCCCCACATTCCTGGAATATGACTTCCGATTTCACGTGCTGAAACACTGGCCCAATCGGGGGACCGGTGTGCAAATGGCGAGCATCGAACTTTCGGAAAAAGTTGTTTTGCTTTCAATTTCCAGGTCCAGGTTGGTATTGCATATCCCACCCTGATCTGAATGACCAGTTCGAAACAAAGAATCATCTTTCTCCCTATCGATCTCCTCGACCCGATGGCGGTCATTTCAGGTCGTTTTTCGCGTCAACGGACACTGCAACAACCGCAACGCCGCCGCCCGACGTCAACTATATGCCGAAAAAACCGTAAAAAAAACATTTCGTCAATTAATTTTTTTTCGCAATTTTTTTCGACATTCGGACATCCGATTAGGACATCCGATTTCACGTTCTGAAAAACTGGTTCAATCGGAAAACCGATGTGGAAATGACGAGCATTTATTTCACTTTCGGAAAAAATTTGTTTTGTTCTCGATATATCCCGGTCCAGGTTTGTATCACATATTATCCTACCCCGACCTGAATGACCAGTTCGAAACCCAAAATTTACTTTCTCCTTATCGATCTCCTCGACATGATGGCGGCGATTTTGGGTCGGTTTTCGCGTCAACGGCCACTGCAGCGACCGCGACGGCACCGGCCGACGTTTAATGGGTATACAAACCCCTGAAAAAAACATTCTCGTCAATTGATATTTTTTTCGGAGCTTTTCTCTTGACATTCGTAGATCATGACATCCGATTCCACGTGCTGAAATATTGGCCAAATCAGGCGAAAATGTGGAAATGGCGAGCATTCAACTTTCGGACAAAATTTGTGCTGACATTTCTGACATTTCAGTTCATTTAGTAAATGAACCATTCGAAATATCGCTGGAATTTCAACAAATAGATGCTGGAGGGAGCTCCTCCCCCCTCCCCACCAAAAAAAAAGATTTTCCACCCTTCAATTTTCGACTTTCTCTTATACCCTCTTGGTAAAAATTCGAAAAGGGGTATTTTCACAGCCTTCTGGCGGTCGAACGGGATTCTTCAGAGTTATGCCGTGCCCATATTCGTGTTAATTGGATTGTGCCTAATCCAGAAATGAGCACATCGAAGAGATCCAAACAAAACTCTGGAAGATATAGGCGAAAAACGTGAACCATGTCGTAGTGCCATAAGACCAATGTTAAATCACAATGACTGATTTTTTTCCAAGTCAATTAACTTTGGCCTCATGAGGCTCACGACATGGTTCCCGTTTTTCGCCTATATCTTCTGAACATTCGTTCGAATCTCTTCGAGGTGATCATTTCTGTAATAAGCCCAGTCCAATCACGCCGAATCTGGACACGGCATTATAAAAAATGTATTTCGTCCGCCACAGCCCCAAAGGTTCATCCTTATAGATTGCTTACTTTTATGGATTCATAAGATACAGGCAATATTAATATAAAATTTACATTATATTTTCCATCCTTCAAAATATATTACAGCTAAAATAGGTCTTTGATGTATCAATGTGTGATGACTCTACGTTTACATTATCATTGAGTTTATAACTACTAAAAACTCAATGACATTATGGTAGTAAGCACTCTTGTCAGGGAAACTGTTCTTAATGTGTGTTTTTACAAATTAAATAATAATGAATAACATCATGAATGATTTTAATTCAATAAATCCAAATAGGATCTAAATAATAAAATTGCAACATATTTTATAATTTTGTGTATCGTGTGGCTTAAGTTGAATCGTTGCATCACTAACACGCTCATATGAATGGACTTTAGGCCATTTGTTTATGTTTTGAGAATAACATGCATGATACCTATCAACACAATGTGTGGTACACAAAACTGAGACCACTATACATACAAATATTGCTTTTGTACTTTTTTTAGGTTTCTGTAAACAATACAAGGTTGTGATACGAAGTTTTATTTCACTAGAAGCAATATATATATATATATATATATATATATATATATATATATATATATATATATATATATATATATAAATATATATTGAATGTTTTCTGCCAACAGAAGCATGCAAACCGCCCTACTTGGTCTAGAGGTAGCACATCTGCTTCTGGTTTCAGGGCCGCAAGTTCAAATCCTGCGTAAGGTGTGGGTTTTCTTAAATGCCCTCCCATCTATCATCACCTCACTGTTTCTT
This sequence comes from Brachyptera risi, assembly GCA_964007535.1. Lineage (NCBI taxonomy): Eukaryota > Metazoa > Arthropoda > Insecta > Plecoptera > Taeniopterygidae > Brachyptera > Brachyptera risi. Next base: position 6,446,836 of record OZ023337.1, read on the forward strand.
TATCACCCGCTCATTCGTATTCTCCATAACCTAGCTGGTGGTGGGGTAGTTAAGCAACATAAAAAAAGCATTTAATAAGAGTTTTAGATTATTAGGCCTATAAGCAAAATATTGAAAGTACTCTACTCTGTTGACAGGATAATTTAATTCAGGATTTTCTGTCTGTAGAAGAAATCATGTAACGTTTTTTGTGAATAGAAGCAATGTATTCAAGATTTCTTTCGATAGAAACAATCAATTCCAGAATTTATTTTCACAGAATAATCTATTTGAGGTTTTCTGTCAATAGACGCAATCAATTTGAGGTTATTTTTCTACATGAGGGCGTCCAAGGGTGAGCTCGCTCACCCTTTTCATCTCCCACTCATCTGTACTCTCCATAACCTAGCTGTTGGTGGGGTCGTTAAGCAACATAGAAAAATGAGCATTTAATGCATTCAATAAAAGTATTAGATTATCACGATTAATAATATTATTATTAGATTATAAGTGAAATATCAAAGGTGGGTCTACTCTACTCTGTTGATGAGAAAAGTTATTTCAGGATTTTATGTCAATAGAAGAAATCATGTAACGTTTTTTTGTAAATAGAAGCAATGTATTTAAGATTTCTGTCAAAAGAAACAATCAATTTAGGAGTTAATTTTTACAGAAGAATCCATTTTAGGTTTTCTGTCAATGGAAGCAATCAATTTAAGGTTCAATTTTCTATATGAGGGCGTCCAAGGGTGAGCTCGCTCACCCTTGTTTCTCTTATTTTGTTCGAATCCCCAGTTTAAAAATACGATTCATCTCCAAGTTCCTATCCGGGACAGATGAAGGTTCCGATCGGTAGTTCCCCCTATCCTACATCAGTAACGCTCGGGTGGTTCGCTCGTTCATCTTGTATCCAGTAGACACAGCACAAGTCACCACAGTATTTGGATATCTCGTTGCCTCCTTTGCAGAACAGAAACAATTGGTAACAAAATACACAAAGTGGGATGAGTTGTTAGTTGACCATGGTCAAGGGGGGACAACACTGAAAATATGTCCATTTGTCAGATTTTTTCCTTTATTTTTGTTGGAACAATTTATTCAATACCTCCTTCCTGGGCTACCGAAGAGATAGTGTGAATTAATCCACAGGTATAATCTATATTGAACTTTTATCCATATGGTGTCGAACCAAATTAGCTTCAGGACGGAATACAGTTGAATGTTTGATGGCTGTTTCCTCGTCAACTTCTTTTTCAGCGTATGTTATGATGCAGATGTAAATGAAATCTATTCTACTGGATGGATTTGCACATTTTTCTGGTTTATTTCATGAACCAGAAAATAAACGAAGTTATGTATTATCAAGAGTAGGTCCTATATCTGGAAAATAGCATGCATGCCAAAACAATTGCATGCGAAAGAAAATGAAGAACTTTGAATTAAAAAAAGTGTGGAATGGATAAATTTGTCATTCATACAAAAAAAAATTGAAGTTACACCAATACATGACTTTGTCGAATGCACTTTCGAGAGGGCTACGACATTTTTTAAAACCACTCATCTCAAGCCATTTCCTAGAAAAAAGTGTATCCGTGACAATTGAGAATATTTAGGTAATAATTGAAAAAAAAGAGAGAATAAAAAAATGTGTCCACATATTTTTTATTTATTTGTTGGTAATGTGAGACCACGATAGAAAAAATCAACTCGATCGGGTGTGAAATGTAGAATTTGGGATCCTCAGTGTTGTCTCCCCTCCAGGAACGATCCCAGTACTGCCCTGAACGACAGAGAAAAACCACAAATAACCTCTCTCAAGATGTTCAACCACGGCGGGAATCGAGCTCCGGTCTCCTGAATGACGGTTCAGTGTGCAAGCCACTCGATCACTCGTATCAGTATTGAACAATTCAATTCCCGCATGTTACCAATATGAACTAATGCATCTGTGAATCGATCATAATTAAGAGCCCATTTGATATTCAGTTATTAATTAACAATTAACTAATTGACAACACGCGTTGCTAGCTAATGACATGATAATAGGGACTAATCTTCAGCGCGTGTAGGAAAATATCTCACCTGTATGTGTCAACCATTTAATAAAAGTCGTGAATTAACTATATGTTCTCCGAAATTCAAAGAATAATATTCAAGATGGTTCGAATATATGATTTGATTGATGATTATTGTTTGCTCAAAAACCCCACCGACAGCTTGGTTATACGGGGGTACGGATCAGCGAGTGATACCAACACAGTTCACTCTTATGGCATGAAGAATAAGAGAAATGAATCCCTGTGCCCACTCCTAGCCCCCTCGCGTACGTCCACAATTAGCACCTATGCTTGTCATTGGAGGAACAGTCCCCAGGTCACTGCTCGGTAGCAGTACAATACAGCTTGCCTGAAGCGCTTTCTGGCGAATAGAACTGATATTACAGGTGTTGAAGGTGAGTGGTTGAAAAAGAGCTGTCATAAAGGAGTTGGAATGAAATTGGTGGATTTCAACATTTTACATTTTATTGTGGACTTTCGTCTACAATCGTGATAAAATGGAATCATATTTTACGCTAGTTCGGCTTGGAGCATAAGTACAAGTGTGTTTCGTTCGTTTGATGCCTGTTCAATCATGGGCGATATGACATGGTCAACAGGTTTGACCAGATAGCGAGGAGACTTTCAATTCTGCTCCAAGCTCTACGTTTGATTTTGTATCCGAAGTTTGACATTTTGAATCTCGCTGCAATTGAACTTTTCTGTTTTCTCGTAAGAAAATATATGAAGAGAATAACGGAAGCCGGCTTCGGTTCACTCTTTTGAAAACGGTGAAGAGTTATCAATTACGTTCGGAGCAACTAAATTATCCAATAAGATGTGTTAGTGAGATTTCTTCGATTTTGTTCAAATTTCAGTTTTCGCGTTCTTTTTTCTCCCTTCTTGCCTGATCTTCCTCATCACCTTCACTCATGGTGATGATTGGCCAGATCGTTTTCCATGATTTTCCATCTGTATTCTTCTATTATACATAATTGTTTTTGATACGATGTAGATTAGGTAAAGCCCATTTTGATCATAAATATGAATATAGGTGATACATAAGAAGGTTATAAATGGTTCTCCAAGGAGAGGTAAATCATCTCATAGATGTATCGTACATATGGTTATTCGATGCGATAAGGGGACATTGACAGCTATTTTCACATAATCTCGATATTTTTTTTGCGCTCGATTGATAGTATAATGTTTCAATAATTATATACTGCGAGGCTCATCAAATTATTCGAAGTGGTTCTAATTATATACATTTTTGCATCGATCACTTTGTAGGCCTACTCCTCAAATTTCAATGCGACCCAATTTTTACGCATTTTTTACAAATGCGTTGATCGCAGAATATTGTTTTTTCAAACGCCGGTACCTGGATCTCTGAAACTATTGAGAATAATTCTCTCAACTTTTCCCCACATGTAGTATAGGTACAAGTGTGCCATATCTGAGTAGAGCTTTTTTCTGTCTACTCATAATTTCATCGCGAATAAAAAATGTTAAATGCTCAAAAATGTGTTTTTTGGACACTTTAAAAAAAAATCGAATCACATGTAATTTTTTTCAGATTCTTTCATTTTCCAGTGCAAGTGTACAAAGGTCTTGAGTAACTACTGTGAAAGTTCCGTGCATGTACCTTCAATAGTTTGAGAGAAACAGATACCGGCGAAGTGCCAATTTAACGTTGTTGGTATGGGGTTGTCAATGTCGCATTTGAATCAATGAAGTGAAAAAGCGATTTGTATTGAGAATAATAACACCTATACATAAGCTTAGAGTTGTGTGTATAATAGAAATGATACAATTGAGTCGCTCAGAAGCAAAACTCGCCTTATCCAGTTCTGGAGTTTCTGAGATAAACGGGAAAATAAAATTATATATATTTCCTTGATGCATATTAATCCTATTTTTGAGTAACGTCCAAATTCTGAAAATCAGATCAAATGGCTTTATCCAATTCGAATTGATTGTTTTAGATTGGATAAGGCAAGTTTTGAGAATAACATACTTAAAAATTTGGATAAGACGAATTTTGAATCAATAAATGTTTTGAATCCAAACTATCAGGAGGTGTTCAAACGCTGTGCATGTATTTAGCTTTGGGCTTCCGCAACAATTTACAGCACGCTGATTCGTTAAATGGATGAGACAAGTTTTGAAAACTACAACTTGATGGATTAGACAAGTTTTGTTGCGAACTGATTCTAGAATATGATTGGCGTCAACCAGTCGAAAAAAATGACGTATATAACTCTATTGGAGAAAAAAAAGGGTAGGGTAAGTTTTGATCCTGAGTGACTCAATTATTGCTCGAGTTCAACTGACTAATGGTGCAAGTAACAATTAGGAAGTGATGATACTGATTCCATGTAGGAGTGATCCTTGTATGATACGTCTGTTTCCGAACATATCGTGAACATTGGAGAAAAAAAGAATGTGTTAACATACACCAAAAGCGTTTTCTCATTGCTATCAATTTTTGACATGAAATAATGAATATACTAGTATAGAGAGAGATGATGATAAAGACGACGAATGAGATCATTCATCGACAATTCAATTCTAATTGAGAAAATGATTTCAATAAATGAACTGTAATGGATTGGAATGATTATTACTGAATACGATATGACATTGTAGCTACGTATAATTTGAAAAACCAAACAGTATCTTTCCAAAACCTCGGTCTTCACTGTGCAGCCAAGTGGACAGTTTTCTGTGTCATGTATCGTACATACTAGGAAAACGCAATATATGCGTTGTTAGACAAGCAGATAGTGATAGTATGTCGATTTTTCTGCCAATTTTTGCCCACACTCGCCAATTGGGTGACATTTAAGTTATAAATGGGAGAAAACTGCTTCGAGTGGTACCAATTTAGCACATTTTTTTTTCTTCAAAATGGCTGACCGGATCAAGCTGAAAATTCCCAGAAATGTGTATCAAAATGTATTTCAACTTCACACAAAATTTCTTTTCTTTTTCAAATAAAAAGATTTTTATTTTTTCTCCGCCGTGTTATTCTAATGAGGATTTTTGAAATTTCTAAAATTCATGAAAATAAAAGTTACCCTCCGATGATGCCACAAAACTATACAGATTTGAATTAGATGAGGAACCAAGATGAAGAAAAGTTTGAAGTTGATAGCAGCTGTTTAGCCGTTTGACCTGTGGAGAACCGACAAAAAACATGAAAAAAAAACATGAAAACGAACACCAATTTTTTTCAGTATGTCAAATTGAATCCTCGCTGAAGCTCGTCTGATCATGAGAAGACCTGATTTGTACGATCCTGTGACATTTTGAACAGAAAGGAATTTACAGCGTTTATTCTCGAATATGTATGCGATAGGAGAGTTTTGAATACAATTTTCGAATACTGCTTCCTTTCGCTTCACAAAATAGACAATCGGAAGTGAAGTCTACATGTAGTTCATGTTTAGGTTCCAAAATTGAGTCTTGCATAGTTTCCAGTGGTTTCGGATGTATTTTCAGTGCACATATACGTTCCAGAATGCCTTGAGAAAATAAGGTTGCGCAAACGAAAAGTACACAAGTTTCAGATCCTCCGTTGAAAACATTCACATCACATATATTTATAATCTGTTTACAATTGTATTGTATAATTATACTGTATTTCAGAAAGTACACAGCTCACCTTCGAAGGCTGTGTATGATTACATCGATCCTGTGAGGCAAGCGGTTGTCATAACTACTCGACTTGATCCCTATTTATTTGATGAGATGTGATAATTTATAGCGGAACTAATTACCTAGCAAATAACACACAAGTTCCACACACAATGTGTGATCATGGCCAACCGCCAAGAATATGAAAACAATCATGTTCATAAATGAATCATGAAAAGCTGTGATAATATCATTCCTATAATTGAATTGTTCTTCTATTCGAAGAGCGAACGAAAGATGAAAAAATCGATCTATTTGATAATTAATCAACATATACAAATGTAAAAGCACAATATAAATTCATTATCAAAACAGCGACAGTGGATAATGAATTCAGTCCTGCGAACTTTGACGGTTTCGATTGACCGTCTCCCATATACATTAGTATTAGCTATTAGGAGTGTCGATCCAATGATGGAGTATATCAGCAAATATTTCGGGAAACACACGAATATCCTATTCTATATTGTTATCTGGAGAAAGACGTTGTTGATAACAACACATGTGTGTGAATACGTCAACACACATGTGAAAGAGATTATATAAGGCCGTGTCGTTGATGAATTCTGAAGACGATCGATCCAGCCTTCTCTGAAGCAACAAGTGTTTGAAAGACGATGAGGTTTGCTAAACAGGTGTTTGTGGTGTTACTGGCGATAGCAGGTGCTTGCAATGCGGGAACTATCCGAGCAGGTATGGAATAATCACATTATTAGACATTCCACGCATAGTTCATGTGTGCACATTGTTGGATGAGCGATTTGCCACAGGTGCTTTCTGTCCGTAAGAGCTTTCTATTAATTCCTCTCCTACGTGGATCTCGTGTTTTATGGATATATTGAATGACAATCATATTTTATTATCATACTTCATCATATTTTATATCTTATTTGGATGTATATAAATTGTATATACATCCAATCAGTCTCATTCGAATACTATCCCGTTCAAATATTCTTGTGAATTTAATTTTGAAACAAAAATGAAATGATTCGAAAATGAAATAGAAATGGGGAACGAAACTGTTCGATGAAATCTGAGATGCATAGCGATATCTCAGTTCTAGTTATGTGTACAATTTTCATGAGTTTATCTTGAAAACAATGGCATGTTTTTTTATCTCACCACGCATAGCAACAACCTGACACTTCAAGGCCAAAGGTTGTCTTCGAATGTAGATGTTTATTACCATTTTTTTCAAATTTACGAACAAGTCAACAATCTTTCGATTTTTCCGCTTTCAGGATGTACAATTGAAATCAATAACGGGGGACTCCCCGATCCTCAGCCGCTCATCCTGAAGAATGGAGGAAGAAATGACGGTTTCGGTTTCCACCTTCCAAGCTCGAACGGTATCGTCAACATAGCTGCAAACGACGCTGTCCGCCTAGCTTGCTCTGGAACCGGAAATACAATCACTGCATTGGGTACGACTTGCAATATCATTATGTATTTCACTTTCATCATTGTATCGTATATGACAAGCATCGATGGCATTATTCACACTAATGTCTGAAATATGCAGGTTCATTCCTTGAATTGTGGCGACATGTTAAAGTGGGGACTTTGGTTCAATTGAACGAACCACGGAACTTTCTCAGGAAATGTATTAATACTTTTCATAAAGAGATCTAACATCTGTCATGTTGCAACTATCTCAACTTCAGAGTCGTATGCATCATTAATATGATGATGATTGAATTCAATGAGTTGATTGCCTGAATTTTCTATTCTTCGTCTCCAGGAACGAATGTTCAGGACGTCCAAGCAACATGTGTTGATGGAGTCAACTGGAGAGTAAACGGCCAATCGTACACCTTCCGAGAACTTTTCTGTAAATCAAACCCCATCCACGAGGCTAGAAGAACTTCTGGTACTTGCTACAACGGCAATAGTCTTATCGATGTCGGATTTCAAGTCAGTACTTCTTTCATCAAGATCATGGACATCTGTTTCGACGACAAGAATCTGGACGCCGTCTGGTCAAAGTACGACCTTGTCAAAGGTATCGGTGGAGTACAAGTAGGTTTCCCTCGTCCAGGCTTCGTGGCATCTACGTTTTATCCCGGTCTCAGTCCAGACAATCAGTACGGTCGAGTCACTCAAAGGGACACCATTGCTGTTCTATTGGGATCGACAGCTCAAGCTGATAAGTACATCTCCCAGACTACCGACTACTTCCTCTCAAGAGGTCATCTCACTGCCAAGTCAGATTACGTTTATGGCTCGCAACATCGTGCCACTTTCTACTTCATCAACGTCGCTCCGCAGTGGCAGACTTTCAACGGAGGTAACTGGAACACTCTGGAAGACAGTGTGAGGGCAATGGCCAGCACTAGAGGACTTGACCTTGAAGTCTATACTGGTACACATGGAGTCACTACTCTACCAAACACAAATGGACAGGAAACGGAACTGTACTTATACAAGGACAAGAACAATAACTGGCAGATTCCTGTACCAGCTTTGTTCTGGAAGGTTGTCTACAATCCGGCCACCAAAGAGGGAGTTGCTTTGATCGGAGTGAATAATCCCTATATTGATTTTGCCAACCTTGGAGGGAATATTCTCTGTACGGATGTCTGCAGTCAGATCACGTGGACAGGATGGTCGCCGTCTGACCAGAAGAAGGGATATGGGTACTGTTGTGACGTGAACGAGTTCAGATCGAAAGTGCCTTCCGTGCCGAGCTTCACAGTGACCGGACTTTTGAAGTAAACACGCACTTGTTACGAATGGTGAACATTTAGGTGATGTGCAAATTGAATGAAAACAAGAGTTTGTAATATTCATCTCGAGTCGAACTGAATCATAACGACCCTCGTGATATATCAGTGGGAATATGATACATTTAATATTCACAATGTTCATCTTTTTTTTTTTATGAAAACCATTCATGGAGCTCATTGTACTTTGAAAACATTTTTGAAGTGTTGAAATGCAAGGAGAAATCCACTGAGAAGTGTTGTCATGAACATGGTTGAATGCAATTCTTCATGTAGACACGTATAGAATAAATAATTGTCACAATAATACCGATAATTTCAATAATTGATGTGGAAGATTGGTGAGAAGAGCAGATGCCACATTAATAACGATTGTGGATTATACCTCTCGAGTTTCTTCATTGATGCACGCTATATATCATTCTGAGCGTTCTAGTGAGATGTCTGATTCATTTTGGATTTGCAGTGATTCATTTGCTACTTGGAATATTAGTTCACGACTCATGCATCGTGGGTTTTGATGTTCGTGGAATCAGAGCGTGGAAATTGTAGGACAACATTGACGAATGCAGAGTGTTCATATAGCGAGAAGAGGTCGTGAAAACTTGTCGATAATCACTGTGACCATTTATATAATCTCTCATCCTTCAAAACTCATGTTCTGTCAAGAATATATGAGCCTATATATATATATATATATATATATATATATATATATATATATATATATATATATATATATATATATATATATATATATATATGAATATATATATATATATATATATATATATATATATATATATATATATATATATATATATATATATACATATATATATATATATATATATATATATATATATATGTTTATATATATATATATATATTTTTATATATATATATATATATATATATATATATATATATATATATATATATATATATATATACATATATATATATATATATATATATATATATATATATATATATATATATATATATATATATATATATATATATAAATAGATATAGATATATTCGTGTACATTTATCCATATATATACATGCACACTTCTGTCGAATGGTTGAAGTGTATCCTTTTTGGGACTCATACCATGGACCACTTTGTTCCTCACCAAAGCTCCACCCACTGAGCTGAGCAATCATACATTTTGCTGTTCATTGAAAATGTATAGGCCCTACTCAGTGTTGGTGAAGTTCACTCATGAAAGGAACTTTCAAAAAGTTCAGTTCATGTCAAAAAAATCGATCTTTCAAAAAGTTCAAAGTTCGTTTTTGTGGCTTTGCGGTAAAAGTTCAAGTTCAAATAGAGAAAAAAACATAATTCCGTTCAGAAATTCACCTCGGGAATTATATGGAGAAAATGGGTTCGAAAATGATATATGTACACACACATTTTCCACAATGAATGTCTCAATTTAATGAAGATTCAATACTTCGAATACGCGTCGCTTCCAGACGCTAAAACAATACAATCAGTGTGCACAGCCTTTATACACAAACAAGTCACGACACGTCAAACTTGACCACACGTGGCTGCCGGCTCGCCTGGTGACAAGAGATCACAAGTCATGATACAATCCCGAACAGGAAATATTATAAATTCGGGATAGACCGTGAAATAGTCGATCTCATTCGGAATTTGGACGGCGAAGTACGGATAGGGCTATCGTGTCGAATAGGATTATGATTGATATGAAATTATGAACTTTGTAATGAACGTTATTCTCAGTTAAAGATCACCGAAAAACCAAACGTGAAGACAGTTCAAGATCGACAACTGTAATTGTAACGCGTTCGTTGAAAAGTTCAGAAAATACGAAAGCGTTCATTCGGAAAGTTCATAACCCAACACTGTCCCTACCCAAAATAATGGAGATGTGGAATAGTATAGGCCTATGTGAAATGATGAGAACGGAATGACAAGAATCATGAACTACCCCGTTCAAGGTTAGCAAGAGAATGTGTGAAAGCTTGGCGTTTTCTAAAACTCATCTAGCTCAAGATTTCTATATACCTAAGATTTATTGTTACTCTTTGTTTTTAACGTTGCTCAATTTCGCATAGGATCAATTTACTTCCATGAGAAAAAGAATCATCATACAATCGAGATATATGTGATATATATAGAATATATATATATATATATATATATATATATATATATATATATATATATATATATATATATATATATATATATATATATATATATATATATATATATATATATATATATATATATATATATATGAGATATATAGTGAATAATGATGGAAAGATCTGAAAAAATGATCTATGGATCAGAATAATTGCGAATCAAATTGGTAGGCTTATCATAGAGGAAAAATGATATGAATTCTCAGATTTGAATTACTAGCCAACAATGTGCCAGAGGAACGAATGGTTGAAAATTATGCATCGGATCAAAGACTCGCCCGTTGTGAGTCGAAGAGGAATTCCCAGAATAAATAGAAGCTGATGAAGGCCACTGAATTTCATTGCGTTGGGTAGTCGTGTACGACCCTGAAGATGATATACGCACATCAATATCACTATTGATCCTGACAGAAGTATGAAAAATATTTCAGATCAAATCACATCAAATTCCGTTTTTCCCATCAATATATAAATCGAATTATTCGAAATCACTTTGACACGATTCGAAAGAATGTTCGAATGAAGGTCATCGCTCAGATACGTGTTATCTGGGAGCTCTAAATATAGTTGATATCAATGAAACACAATCCTATATCCTGATTAATCTATCGATCTTGATTAATCGCTCGATTCATCGATTAGGTTGTCAGTTGAAATGATAACGTTTGTTTCAATTACTGGAGATCAATCAATAAGAATGACCTCATCAATTACCTTGAGTTGATCACGTTATCGGTTAGTTTAGTCACTTTGTACATCTCTAATATTCAATAGATCATATTTTTCAACAAAGTACATCCCGTTTCCATCACTAGGAAACCGTGATATGCGTTGTTGGACGAGCGGATAGTAATAGTATGTCAACTTTTCTGCCAAACTTCCGCCTACATTCGCCAATTGGGTGACATAAGTTATAAATGGGTAAACACTGCTTCGAGTGATACCAATTTAGCATATTTTATGTTTCTTCTTCGAAATGGCTCACCCGATCATGCTGAGAATTCCCAGAAATGTGTATCAAAATGTGTTTCAACTTGACACAATTTTTTTTTTCTTTCAAGATAAAAATATTGACATTATTTGCGCCGTGTTATTCCAATGGGTATTTTTGAAATTTCTGAAATTCATATAAATAGAAGTTATCACCCGATAATGCCACAAAACCATACAGATCTAAGTCAGATGAGGAACAAGGGTGAAAAAAAAAACATAAAAACGAACACCAATTTTCTTCAATATGTCAAATTGAATCCTCGCTAAAGCTCGACTAATAATACAACATGATAAAATAGAGTTCAAATACTTTCCTGACATTCTTGAATAATTACACTGCGTTCAATGAATACATGATGGTAAAATCGCTAGTAAAATCGCTAATGAAAACGTGTTCGATGTTCATTGATCTAATTATTGAGCTCATTAGTGCAGGAATGTATGTCATTGGTAACTAAGTGTATAAGCCCACTTGTTACCAGAAGAACATAACCCCGCATATCAACATAACCAACACAAATTCCATGATTAAATAAATATTATAGTGATGTTTTCAATGTCATATTGTATTTCAGAACGAGTTTTACTGTGTACAACTATATCTTTCAAGAATGAAGGAGTGGAATAAAGTGAACGTTGCCCAAAAGACTGGGTTAAAAGTGGAAGAAATCAACATTCGTGTGTGTTGTTTAATCTCAATACCAATGCTGGTAATGTCCAGATATATTACAAGACTGGTTTTCACTTATATTGGGTTACGTACTTCTGGAAACTGAAAGACTTTTGTATTTGGCGGTGAATTGTTGTCACAAACAGCGCAGTCCTGCTGTAGAAGTTCATTGGTTTTGAATATACGAAACGTTGTGGTAAGATCGCTCTTGTGGTACCCCGTCCAGACGATCCCACATTTTGTTCATAACCCTAATTGGGGAGCAATGATTTTGTTTCAAGTTCCGATATGATTGGAAAATAAATCGTTCAAGAGCATCGATTCCAGCATTGAAATGGAATTACCATGACTCTCACAATATTATTCGATTGATAGAAGAATTTCTCCTCATCTATTAAATGAAAGTACTTATGATATCAAGTTAATCGCTGATTATCGCCACAACGGCAGAAATATCAGGCGTTAATCAGTATTTGGAACTGAAAATGAGAAAATGGGGAGTCAAGAGATGTCATGACTATATAACGAGCGGGTTAAGGAAGCGACGTTGCTGCGCAGAAAAACATGCGCTATAGCCGTCGATCTTGTTTGTGTTTTGTCTTAATTACAACTTCTTCGAAGGCATGTGGGGTCTGAAGGTACGTTACTGTTATGTGGATGCGAGGGTTCAGAATTGAAATTCTACCATCCGCAACTTCTTTGTTTGAATAGAAATGATAGTAAATCCAGGCTCTTGGTCACGAGTGCCCGTGAATGAAGTTTCTGATGTAGCTGTACCAAAATTCAGATTATTTTTCCATTTCTTTTGCTAGTTTCACTTGTTTTCATCTGATCAAAACCTGCTGCCGTCTCATAATTGAGACTGATTTCTAAAAATGGTGTGAAGATGACATTGTCAAACATCGTTCTCATTTCTACGCATGCGCAAAGCTTGTACTCACCATTGTTGTGATACGGCTTATACTTGTTGGATTCCACGTGGCCAGGGATGTTGGACGACCGCCAAAGCACTCGGACGATCTGACAGTACGCCACTGACATGAACAACAGTGGACACGTGTACAGCACGACGACCTTGACGGCTGTGAAGGTCATGTCCGAGTCGTGATCCCACGACGGAACGCACTGGGTGAAGTACAGCGTGGTGACCTTGAGTTCCTTCTGTTGCGTGCGCAGAACGATCAACTCGGGGATATCTGGAACATCAAGGTCAAGGTGACCTTGGGTTATAGCTATCGTACCGATGGATATATAACAGTTTCAACGCTGTACAATCAGCTATAAACTGAATTTCCATTTACAACTGAAATTAGGAGTGACATTAGCAGAAGTGCAATTATTTGGTATCTATTCACAACTATTTGGCAGTAAGAACCAGCCAATGATATGGCCTGTTCACATCAGATGTTCATCTGCTCCACTGAATCAGCCGCCATCTTCCTTTGTGCAATCACGTCCAGTTTTCAGGTCAAGGTCAAATGTACTAATAATACACAATATCATACACCCTAATATATCTCCCTCATACCCTCATACTCATCTACCCTCACACCCGAAATACCCTTATATCATACATTTCCTTGAAACACAATTGTGATATCATGGATTCAATTCAAACTGTGGCACTAATGACACATTGAAGAATGTACGGGGGGAGGGGGTGTTCAAAAACAGCCTGCTAAACATCGTCCGAACGATTGAAGGCTGTGGCGCGCTGAACGTTTACTCAAATCTGATTGGTCAGTGCTCACAAAATGCTGTAGGAATTAACAGCAAGGTTTAGAGTTTGCAAACCTTGCGCTTACTGCTAATGCGTCGCATTGTGAACGAAATGCATGAGTCATAAGACAAATATTGTTACTTATGCCATTGTTACTCCTAATTTCGATTGTGAATGGGCCATAAGAGTCCACGGAAGTCGATTTAGCTGAATATCAGTATTTTAGTGATAACTTCTGAACGGTATGAGATATCAGAATTCTAATACGCGAGAAACACAGGTGATTGACGACTAGTGATTGACCCGCCCACAAACGTCACAAAACAAAACATCCAATCAAATGGGCTGTTTGTTATGTGGGAAAATTGACATAGCCCATCAGAGTATCTCTAAATGCTCACATGAAGTATAGATCAAGATGGCCTGCCGATAAGCCACGCCTATCACCAGTGGTCAATTAGGATAGCTAATCATATAAGTCATAACACTTCAAGTCATGTCGCTTAACTGTCAAGCGTATACAGCTGAAAAAAGTGTCTTTTCAGCTGTATACGCTTTTCAGTTATGCGACATGACTTGAATAACTTGAACTGATATTTGGCCAAATCGACTCCCGTGGACCCTTCAGACTCGAATATGTACTGCAACTGAATCACAAATTACAAGTCACACTACCGTTGACACACTGAGAGAACAGGATTCGTGCAGCCACCACAACAAAACTTCAACATAGAAAAATGAGATATTTCACAAATACACTCGTTATTTGTTGTCTTTAATAATTATAATGATTAAAAATGAATAACTTATATTCGCAATATGAAAATTATCTTGTGCACTTAAGCGAAAAGAACAGTGAAAATGCGGGGAGGTTTCATGTGTATTTCATCTTTTTTCTGTGAGATGATTGGTGGTTCTGTTAACCATACAGGTTCGGGAAAAAGCAATGTTTCCATGCAAATCCGTTAAAAGTGATGTTAGTCATTTATCAACATATCTATATCTATTGTTATATATATCTATGACTATATACCTATATATGGCTATATACATATATGACTATATCTATATAGCCATATCTATTGGCTTTAAAAAATCAAAAGAGACGCTAAATAGCTAACATGATTAGCTATTTTAGTGTTGTCATGTTGACAATTATTCAGTGCACCAAAGTGATACCAGGATGCGCCACGGTAGAGATCCTATTCTCTCAGTGTGTCGACTGTATGATGGAAATAATATTATATTCATTGACTCCACATACAATTATCGTGAATGAAAACACTTCACATGATGTTATTGAAGGATGTTGAGGCATTACGATCGAAACAATGGATCTTCATGAAGTTGCTCCTTATTAAGGATGAGTCAGTATATTTGAGACAAGATTAACTGTGAACATATTGAAAGACATTTCCAGACCCACGTCGTCATATATATTCATTTGATAGATAAAAAGCGTGGCCTATGAAAAGTTTCCTAGAATTTTCTCTGAATTTCTAATATCTGCTGGTAATTCATTATACAGTTCGAATTTTGAAGTGTTAGATTCCATCTGTGCATTTTTCAACAAGCATTTGAGTCGCTCAAAAGCAAAACTTGCCCATCCACTTTTTTCTCAAATAGAGTTATAAACGTAATTTTTTTCCGTCTGGTTGACGCCTATCATATTCTAGAATCAGTTTGCAACAGAACTTGTCTAATCCAGGCATAACAATCATGCATTTACTTCAAAACTGGTCTAATCCATCAAGTTGTAGTTTTCAAAACTTGTCTCATCCATTCAACCAATCAGCGTGCTGTAAATTGTTATGGAAGCCCATAGCTATATGCATGCACCGCCTTTGAACAACTCTTGACAGTTTGGATTCAAAACATTTATTGATTCAAAAATCGTCTTATCCAAATTTTTAATGATATTATTTTCAAAACTTGCCTTATCCAACCTGAAACAATTGATTTGAAATAAATGTAGCCATTTGATCTGATTTTCAGGATTCATACGAGTGCAGTTAACTAACTCACTCAATATACTTTGAAATGGGATTAATATGCATCAAGGACATATTATATACAATTTTATTTTCCCGTTTATCTCAGAAACTCCAGAACTGGACGAGGCGAGTTTTGCTTCTGAGCGACTCAATTCTTGTGAATATGAATCGCCGTTTTTTCCAATGTTGTGATTGGAAATTCCATGAGATGTTTCGATATTCTCGAATATATTCTAGGCCTATATAATTATCTTGTATCCTTATAAACCACTTTTTCTGATCGAAGTTGCGGACAGCAGGCTCGAGTTCAAAACGACAATAATTAAATTTCTCGAGGAGAAATCTCTTAACTGCATAGACGATTATCTTGTGATAATTTACGAAATTATTCAATGGATTTGTTTTCCTATATATCTGAATGTACTTTTCTGACTTCAGTAATTTCACTCAAGTGATTTCAATCTAATTCAGATTATACCTGGCAATGTTCATACAATTTTCGGATTGTGCTATATGAGAAACGGCAATAAATACCAATAAAGATACAAATATGGATATTGTTTCACGCGTTTTTCATTGATTTTCAATGATATACTTTGAAATCTTCACATGCGTAGCAACAGAATCGCAAAAATACGTTTCCACATATTTTTCCGCTTAGCATACCTTCTGTCTTCTTCGTGAGAGATATATCCCCCGATAACCTAGCCGGTGGTGGGGTCATTAAGAGCCCATGGAAGTCGATTCAGCGAAATATCAGTTTCTGATGATAACTTTTGATTGGTATATATAGATATCAAAATCTAATACGCGAGAAACACAGATAGTTATAACAGATTCAAGATGATATAAGTTATAACTATTCGAGTCATGTCGCATAACTGTCGGGCTACACAGCTGAAAATGTTTTGTCCAGCTGTATACGCCTGACAGTTATGCGTCATGACTCGAATAGGTATAACTCATATCATCTTGAAGCCATCATTGTTATTTGTGTTTTTCGCGTATCAGAATTCTGGTATCTTATATACCGTTCCAAATTCATCACCCAAAAAACTGCTATTTTGCTGAATCGACTCCCATGGACTCTTAATCGGATGAGCGTAGCGAAGATTCCATCCCACTCTTATAGAGCTTTGTCTGTGTTTTTTTGTTGTTGTAAGCACTGCACAGATCACATGGGTGAACTGATCAACATAGAACTTTTATTGTACGGGCCAACTCTTACAACTTAGAACTGGTGAGTTTTTGGAATGAATCGATCGGATAGATTTTGAGAAAAATCATGTCAAAGTTTTTAAAATCCTCGTAAGATTAGGCTGGGTAAAAAAATTCGAAAAAAT
>OZ023337.1:6464385-6471885 GCA_964007535.1 Brachyptera risi
ATATATATATATATATATATATATATATATATATATATATATATATATATATATATGTATATATGAATATATATATATATATATATATATATATATATATATACATATATATATATATATTTATATATATATATATATATATATATATATATATATATATATATGTATATATATATGAATATATATATATATATATATATATATATATATATATATATATATATATATATATATATATATATATATATATATATATACTGGTAAGGCATGTACCTCGACGCCTCTCATGTTTGTGTCTACACATCCCTCTATT
This sequence comes from Brachyptera risi, assembly GCA_964007535.1. NCBI lineage: Eukaryota > Metazoa > Arthropoda > Insecta > Plecoptera > Taeniopterygidae > Brachyptera > Brachyptera risi. Next base: position 6,464,699 of record OZ023337.1, read on the forward strand.
TGCATCTACACGTGCCAGAAGGAAGTCATGGAGAGAGAGGTCGGTGAGAAGAGGGGTGATCGGTTGAAAGGTGCTACTATCCGATCCTAAGAACCTCAACTCCACACAGTGTTCGACCAACACCAAGAGACCGTGATTAAACATGAGCTGACCCTTCTAATTACAATCGCTAATTAGTAGTCTGGAGCTGAAAGTTTCGGTGTTGGTGAAGTGTCGACGGAGAAGTCAAAGTGTTGCTCAGATACGGTTCTGAGGATATGGTGTGGGCAACTATCGATACAACTTGATTCAACTCCATGCAGAGGCGGTGGAGCTATGATATTATTGAGGGGTCAAGATTGTTGAAGTCGAACAGTCATGGAAAATGGCGCATGGTGTGTGACATCCGGATTCAAATTCAAACAGTTTCATTCATGTATAGAATCAGGAACAGGGTATCACAGAATTATGGAGTCATACTGTAACAGTTCGAATACTAAATATGTGGGAAAAATGTCCTAATATAATCAGTTATGATAGAGTGCATCACATTATAAATCACAAGTAAACGAAATGAAAATCGTACTCGATGTTGAAATTGAAAATTGATCGTATTGCTATCAACAAACTCATTCACAGAGTATTTTTTATATTGAGTTTTAAAGACGCACTATACTGATGGCTAGCTACGATCTATTGGCGTCGATGGATGATTAATGAGATGATGGGATGATGAGATGAAAGGTTATTCTATTAGGTATTTTGGATGGTGGGAAGGAGTCAGTCGTGACCTGTTGTTAAGGAACTATCCCAGTATTGACCTGAACGACAGAGGGAAACCACGAAAAACCCCTGTCAGGATGGTCGACCATGGCGGGAATCGGACCCCGGTCTCCCGAATAACGGTTCAGTGTGTTACCACTCAGCCACGCGTCTCGGTCTTTATTTTCTATGTTTTCTTGCCCAGCCTAATCTTATGTGATTTTGAAATTTTGACATGATATTTCTCGAAATGGGTCGAATTGATTCATCCCAAAAACTTTACAGTTCTGAGTTGTGAAATTGTGCCCGTACAAATAAAGTTTCATGTTGATCAGTTGAACCATGTGACCTGTGCATTGCTTACAAAATAAATAAAAAATAAAACATACAGAAAAACACACAGACAAAGCTCCATAATAGTGGGATGGAGACTTCGCTACGCTCATCTTATGAATGTTGATATACCCGCAGACATGTTCAGATTTTTCACTCTGCGAGTCTATACTATTTTGATATATATGTATTTGTTGATAATACAAATTGAAAAAAAAAATTATTAATCAATATTATCGTTATATTTAATTGAATTCTTTCCATAAAAAAACTCTTCCAGGTTCTCGTATGTAGCCTTGATCAATCATTTTCATTTTCAAATTACAGAGACTGATAATCACGTTCCAATTCAGAAAAAACTTTCCAGCCTGAAAATATTAGTGGATATCCTTCGTTCCAGCGAAGTTAGAAAGTCCCATCTTCTCCATTAGACAATCAATTACCGAACAATATCGCGGAGATGGAAGTTTCGAGAGTTTTTCCTATCATAGCACCGAGGAAAGTTCCTTGGTGAAAGTTTTCCTCCATCTTGTTGATTGATTCTAGCTCGAAGCTAATTGGCTGTCGTCCCAAGTTCTAACGTCCAATCAGAAGTATAATTTGTGAGGTATATTGTCCGCTGGACCATTTATCATCCCGTGGACAGGGACAATGTATATCCATGTGGAGTTCAACAATGCACTCACTGTAAACGCTTCTTTTCTTTCATAGGTGTAACTTCTCAAAATATCGAATCAGAATGCCAGCACTTAAAGACTCCGTTAGAATTTTAAGAATTAATTTGTTTGATTACGTTTCACTATACTAGGAAAACGCTATATATGCGTTGTTAGATGAGCGGATAGTAATACTATGTCGACTTTTCTACCAAACTTTTGCCTACATTCTCCAATTGGGTGATATTCAAGTTGGAAATGGGTAAAAACTGCTTCGAGTGTTACCAATTTAGCACATTTTATGGTTTTTCTTCGAAATGGCTCACCTGATCAAGCTGAAAGTTTTAAAAAATGTGTATCATAATGTAACTCAACTTCACGCAAAATTTCATCTCTTTTTGAAAAAAAAATATTCTCTTTTTTTTCCGGTGTTATTCTAATGGGTATTTTTGAAATTTCTGAAATTCATAAAAAAAAGTTATCATCCGATAATGCCACAAAACTATACAGATCTAAGTTAGATGAGGAACTACGATAAACAAAAGTTTGAAGTAGATAGCTGTGGCCGTTTGACCTGAGGAGAACCGACGAAAAAACATAAAAAAAACATAAAAACGAACCCCAATTTTTTTCAGTATGTCAAATTGAATCCTCGCTAAAGCTTGTCTAATAACTCTTTATTTGGAATTAAATAAATCTCCTCATTGTTTTATTGAATCCCATTCCGTATTTCACGCTTCTTCCATTCGATCTGTCATCATTCCATTCACTAATATGTGATATTCTCAATCTATTTCTCTCTACTAACTAGGAAAACGCTATATACGCGTTGTTAGACGAGCTGAAAGTAATAGTATGTCGACTTCTTTGCCAAACTTTTGCCTTCATTCGCCAATTGAGTGACATTTAAGTTAGAAATGGGTAAAAACTCCTTCGAGTGCTACCAATTCAGCACATTTTATGGTTTGTCTTCGAAATGGCTGACCCGATCAAGCTGAAACATTTCAGAAATGTGTATCAATATGTGAATCAACTTCACGCGGAATTTCATTTTTTTTCTGAAAATGAAAAGATTTTCTCTTTTTTCCGCCGTGTTATTTTAATGGGCATTTTTGAAATTTCTTGAATTCATAAAAAAAAAGTTACGATCTGATAATGCCACAAAACTATACAGATTTAGGCTAGATGAGGATCCATGTTGAAAAAAAGTTTGAAGTTGATAGCTATGTAGCCGTTTGACCTGTGGAGAACCGAAAAAAAAAAAAAAGAAAAAAAAAAACATAAAAACGAACATCAATTTTGTTCAGTATGTCAAATTGAATCCTCGCTGAGGCTCGTCTAATAAATGTAATCTTCATATTGATCAGGGACCAATGAAGGTTGTTTCTTCTCAAGTGAGATCTATTGGCGTCGAATGGATGATTGATGAGATAACGGAATGATGGGACGGAGGTTTCGTAGGCTAAGGGAAGGATTGTTGGTAGGGAGCGGTCGTGTCCCAATTGTAGGAACCATCCTGGCAGTGGCCTAGACTACAGAGGAAAACCACGAGAAACCCCCACGAAGATGATGGACGTTGGAAGGGATCAAAATCAAGACCCGATATGCCCTCATCTCTCAGATCACATGAACCGAGTGCGTTAGCAACTGAGCTATTTGTGCCGTTAGAGAATGGTTGTAGAGTGTGACGTATCCACCAGTTCAAGGAGGAACGTTTCATGAAAATCAGTCATCAAATCATCACATTTCTCCTCTCAATGTGTACGATTATGCCCATGAATTGATCAATGATCTAAGCTGCGAATCAATTCAAGTGGCTCGAAATGAATGGATAGTAGGTTCATTTGTTTCTCGTTCTTCACTTATATTCGTTTGTTCGTTTGTTTGCGCTCCACAGGTCAACGGAAGAACATATTTTGTTCAAACTTGGCTCACTTATTATCAATAACCGGATCGATACTGTACAGTTCCGACGCGCAACTAGTTAGACCACTATATCAAGAAAAAACATATCTGAGTGATGGAAAATTCCAGAGGAATTGCTCTCAGAAGAGAAAATATGTAGAAAATATCTTCCATAAATCGATTCAAATTATCACGAATCTAAAATATGATGATCATACACATCATTTTCGAAGTTCCAAATTATATAATGGATCGTTTCGATAATTAGTCAATGAGTATTTTTTCAATCAAGTGCAAAGCTATTAAAAAACTCATTTAAAAAGTGGAAGATAGAAGCAATCGATTCCAAGAGCCATTAAAATGAGCGAAGAATGAACAAGAAAACCGTAACATGATTGTTTCAAACTCAGGGCACATCAATGTGATGGAAAACCATTAGTTTTTGATTAAATTTCATATAAATATGAACCCATGGACATAATATCACCCATTCAACATCGTGTATCTTGCGTTGCCCGTGTCTATATTATACGATTGCGTTTCTATGAATGTTGATGAATCACCCATCAATCAAATCAATTACAACTTCATTACCATCATTATCAGTCACACCCTATGCAGCTTCGACTTATAACTTTGACTTCGACTTATTTGAAGTAATAACATACGAATATATACTCACTTCCTTTTACCGGAGTACAAAAGTCGACACCACCAACCGTTCTACATGCACAGGAGTTTCGATTTTATCGGCACTGCCAGCTCTCCGAAGCAAAACATCCCTCCAGACGACACACATGTTTTGTTTTGCTCTGTTGGTCAGACTGTTTATATGTGGGAAGTTTCTATACAACTAACATATGGCGGTGGGACAGAAGAAGGGAGTGAGATAGGGTTTGTTAAGTTTACAGCTTCCACTGGGGATAATACCCACACATATTCTTGTGCATAAGAAATTGGTTGAACCATGCAACGGAGAATAAAAGGGTTTTTGTTCGGCTTGCAGCTAGAAGTTACAGGTTCGAGGTGAAGACTGTGGTTTATTATCGGCCTCAGTGTACGAGGTTAGTTTTGTCAGGTGATGGCATTGCAAACAAAACACTGGAAGTTCTCGAGAAGATATTATAATACCACTTGATCAAAACCTTATTCGGAGGATGGAACTTCACTAAGTTCAAGAATATTGTGGTGTGATCTTCCTTGCCCCCAGTATAACCTAGTTGTTGGTGGGGTTGTGGAGCAAACAATAATCTCCCTTGTGGTACCTCGATCAAACGATCCCATGATAAAATCCTTTGCCTTTGTTGGTAGACAAAGCTTTGTGTCAAAGTTTCCGATGTTGATAAGACCTTGGATTAGATAGGCTATCGCACCGATTGATGAGCCACCGTGTTCCAGAGCTGAGAAACCAACCAGATGGTGAGAAACTGAAATGTGCTGTTATCGCGGTACAAATAACACTACTCGATTATATAGCTTCGACGCATTCAACGTATGATTGAAATCAAACACTTCCTCACCTTAATTATAATTCATATTGGGCTTGAAAGGTAACTTTACATATTTCCTACCGGCTTGATTGCAGACGTTCGGGAGACAAATTGGCAACGGAAAATCAATCATCGTATCAACATACAGTTCTTGGTCAAATGACTATCAGCATATTATACGTGATTGCTCGAAGAGTTTCAGTTGTTGGTAGGCTCTCGATCCTCTCAAATAATTGTCAAAAATCAACATGTTACTTTATTTTCATTGTTTTCACGGTTTTTTCAGGGGGATATAATGTGGAATTGGGATTTCTGATGAGAATAAAGACACAGATATGTTCTTTGTGGTTTCATTGCGAGAAGAATTGGACTGATTGGTCCTACCCTTTACCCACCATGTGTTGTAAGCCAAATACCTGCATTGGCGCTTTTTGTCCTGTTTTGTTCGTTCCTTGGAGGTTATAGGCCCTATACTCATTGGTTGTGGTATGTAAAGTAGCCTCTTAACGACGCACTATAATGATAACCAAGATTTATTGGCGCCGGATGAATGATTAATGAGATGATGGGATGATGAGATGAGAGTTTCTTGGGCATTGAGAAAAATAGTGGGAAGGAAGCGGTCGTGGCCTTCATTATAGAAACCATCCCAGCATCAGCTCAGACTACAGAGAAAAAGCACGAAAAACCCCTGTGAAGATAGACGGTGGCGGGGCTCGAACCAGGTCCGAAATGCACCTTCACCTCCCGGATCACACGAAACGAGTGCGTTAGCCATTGCGCTGCATGTGTCGGTCCTTCCTCACATTCTCATGCATATAAACAAGGAGGTGAACATACTTGTGCGCGTATTTTTCCGCGCAGAATTTTTTCTGTTCACATTGAAGTGTACTATGTAGAAGAAATCTCGTTCAAATCCGAGAAAATCCGTACATGCATAGCTGAAACGAGAAAACGTCGATAATCATAGTAATTTGGTTGACAATGACTAAACATCTGAATTCATGTTGGTTTGAAAACATCTGCTTCCAGTGCGTTCGATTCCCATCACACGCTCTTTTTCTGTTTGTATTGAATATTATATTTCATTATGACCCATTCTCAGAATGTTGAATTCAAATTGACGAATAAAGTATTGAGCCGAATTGAATTGAACATATGACAACTTTTGACGAAAGGTCAAAGGTGAATGTGAGATCTTTTTTTCGTGAATCGTTGGATTAGTTTGAAATCTTCGAAATTGTTTTTTTCTTCAGATGAAAAAGAAGTTACGTTCAACTGCGACCACACAACCACCAGACGGAGAATGGCCGAGCTTGGCCGGAAACACCCGAATGCCGCGCAGTGAAGCAGAGTTACTTGAACCACTCATCAATAAACAGGAGATGTAGTCTCACGATGTAATAATCACTATTATATGCTATTCCAAAGCGTTGACATTTGTTGCTCATGTCGTTGGAAATCTTCAGGAGTGAGTTGTGAAGGTTCGAGACTGCCGTGCGATAATGCTGTAGCATGTAATGAGACACCTGATCGTCCTACTGGTCTCTGAAAGGTTGAGGCATTAGATTTATCAGACGTCAGAGCAATCAAATGGACGATGTCATGTTGGGTGGTTCTGTCTCTTCGGCTGTCAACGGCTTCTGATAAGGATTAGGTAGCTCCCCATGGAGTTTTTATATTGTTGGTTTGATTATTATTTCTGATATTTCGATGAACATGGCATTTCGATTGTGGAATGGTATTAAAATGCCTAATCCTTGAGGCTTCAAGAGATTGAAGCCTGGAGGATTGGGAAATTTGATACTGATCTACAATCGTGATGCCATGTATGTGAAAATTTAACAAAATATGGCTAAACAAACAGCCACCAATATGTCATGACATAGAACATAATGAACAGCCCGACAGAGTGATAGGGCCATACGAAACCATCTGATCCTCATCAGAAACTGTTGACAACTGAAGGGATGAAAACACCCTGATATTACATCATCCATTTTATTGCTAGGGCTCAGGATTCCCTCGAATGAATCTCTTGTTTGTGAAGAAGTAACACTGA
>OZ023337.1:6481885-6506885 GCA_964007535.1 Brachyptera risi
GCAATGATATATCTAACACAATGGCGCCATCCACAGCCAGGCTATATTAAGGTGCGTATGCGCGGGGGATAATCAAACGATGAAGTTATGTTAGGTGAAGAGACTCTCACAAGAACCCACTCCTTATGCGGGACTCGAACCCGCGCCCGACATGACTCAGCTACGGGGACCCCAGTAAACACACACAACCGGGCCCGTAGATGGTCCAGGTATGGCCGGTCAGACCTAATAGTCCTGCGGGCTTGAGCTGTTCAAGGCCAAACTGTGGCGTCGGTCGTTTAACAAGCTAAAAATTTGACAGAAAACAGAAATATGTTTGATACAACTGCTCTTCAAAATTATTTGGATTCCCTTCATTGGAACACCCTTAAAAAAAATCATGAACATGAAATTCAGCTATAAAATATTGAAAAAGTGAAGAGGTGAAAAGTTGCGATAAATTTTTCAAATTTGACCCTAGAACCATGTAACTTTCTGTGAACAGCTTGTCGTGATGAGGAGTTATCATAAAGAATAATGAACAAGTCAATTATACCTTGAAAATTCATCAAAATTCCAGAAATATATGGAAGAAACACACAAAATTACACATTACCGGACTTTAGTTCCTAACTGTAACTATAGGCGTGAGTTGAAAAACAAGAATGTGCGACCAATGAATAGCCTCATCCATGGGCTACAACTTTGCCGCTTGAAGACGTGTTTCACGTAAACTTTGTAACACACTTTTCTGCTATTTCTGTGGGGCTGTCTTGTATGTCCTGCTATGCTGTGTACTGGACACAAGACGCTTCGATTGACCGTCTCCGCCGTTCACTAACATTACCGATTGGATGGTTCGAGCCACCAAGATACCTTCACTGATGTAGGGATCTAATATCGAGGGAATTGATCGATTAAACTATGTTATAGTTAGGAGGTTATAAGGTTATTTCTTATAATATTTGATGTCAATTTCTTTACGACACGAATGTATATCGGTTTTTATAATCAGATTGAGAGAATATATAATGACACTCTACAATATGATATGGTTCGAGCAAAGTGTGCGTAACCAGTAATGGTTCCATTCCGCTCTATTCATACTTTCTCGAGAAATGACGCCACGCACTTGCGTGATCAATCGAGTTTACTTCAAGCATAAGGATGAATCTCAAATTTTTCAGAGAGATTTATATATCATAATATATATATATATATATATACATATATATATTTATATATATATATATATATATATATATATATATATATATATATATATATATATATATATATATATATATATATATTATATAGTAATTCATAATGGTCTAGGAATAAAACCATCAAGTATTGTGGTGAATAAAATATGAATATTTGTATGAAGGAAAAAAGTATAATCTTAAAATTATATTATAATATTATAAAACGAACTGGAATGATGCATAAAATTGATATGGATATATCGAATTATATTATAAATTAATGATGATTCAAATTCAAATTCATCCGTGCTCCAGAACCCTATCACTGGTGATATTTGAGAATTATTTGATGAAATGTGATCATCCGACTATGAATTTGAAATTTATCTGGCCGGTGGTTGCATTGCTATGATTGCCAAATCAGTCATGAAAGAATTCAGAAAGTAGAAACATCACAGTGAATAATGACAAAGATCATTCACAATGCCATACTAGAATTGTATAGTCCTATCTTGAAGATAGCATACTGAGCATATCGATGTGACTTTTGGAATCACCTGATGATCTGAGCTGAAGGCAAACGCAGCATATTGAGTGTGTGAAATTCACACATTAGAAGAATGGTCGATTAATTGTGCCGCAAACTAACGACCGATGCGTCACGTTAGAAAATGACACATATCCTAGTCGCATCACAGTTTGTGTCTACTATATAGTACTAAATAGAACTATATAATACTATATAGTCAATTATATACAGTACTGAAGGAAACTTGACTTGTTTGTCTTGTATTTGATTGTAGTTACTATTAGCCCTAAGAAAACACTTGTTTTTCCAAGTATATGGTAAAATTCAGTATACAGCTACGATCATTCACTATTTTCTTCTATCGATATGCTCAGTCGATGATCTATCAACGATTCATTCGTCGATTGATCTCAATGGAGTTGCTGATATTGAAAAGTTAAAAAAATATATTGTTAATTATAATACAGAAGCTTACTTTTCAGTCGAGAATAAATACATCGGAATTGAAGGAATTAACAATGATAGACACACACAAAACCTATATATTAGATCCATTCAATGCCGACATGTTTGAAAAAAAAATGCCAACTTCCAGTATTCATTTTGATTTTTTTCAAATTGGTCTGCAAAGGCGTCACAAAGGCGTTCACCACTCGTCCACTTGTACTGCTAACCCTCGTTTTCCCATCTGACAGCTCAACTATTTCTTATAAACAAGATAGACGAATTTTTATGGTATTTTTGGAGAGGGTAGAGAGGGGGAGAGTTATTTCAAGATGTAGGCATAAATATGAATTTTCCTTCACTGTTTATAATATTTTGATTATTGTGGCACCCATACACGCAACAGTGATGCACTATTATTACGATAGTACAAGACGTTTATTACTAGTTTTTTTGATGAAAGTATAGAATACTTCATCTTAATATTCAATAATCAATCATACACATTTAAACACACATTTAAAAACACACTTCTCACTTGTTTACCCAACCACAAGGTTAGTCAATTAATGAACTAACCGTGCTTCTTTGACTGCTATAGCGGGCGGCCAACAGCCAGCTACATACCCTTACGGAACGCCTTTGTGACGTAGCGCTTATTTGGCGTGACTCGCAGTAAAAAATTCAAAATAAATATAAGGATTTTTTTTATGTTACATGTGGTATTCAAACATTAATATCTATCGATAAAACAATATGTATGTGTATCATGTTCCCGCGTACTTTAAGATCACATGAGATAGGCCTACCGAATTTAATTGCACTCGTCGTCTCTTTCAACTTCAATTTGATGATTGTGTATATTATTACAGCCCCTGCCACAATGGCACACGTCAGTACATCCAATTTTGGTATTCTTGCAAACACGCTTTCTTCGATTTGCAAGAACAAAAAAAAATACTCAGTATTTCTATCGCAGATGGGCCTTTCGAAATAAATAGGAGAGAGCTGTGACGTAGGTCATATAAATATCTTTGGCTGTGACCATCAACAGTGAGCTTCCATCCACTCTCTTCGGGACCTCTGTATTAGAGGAAAAACTCGGTTTAGTGTATCGGTAGCAAATTAAACGTACATCTTATAATAACTAACCATGAAAAGCAAAACTTATTGGGTATGTCTGGTAGCCGAACATGTGCCTGAGTCCAGGTTCGGCATTGCCAAGTAGCCCGCCTCACATGTTGAATAAAGGCTGCTTCTGATGGTAAACAATCGAAGGATTTTCTTTGACAACCGACATTTTCAATCTCAAGTGTTTTAGGGAATCTTAGTGGAATTGGAAAATTGTTTGAAGGATCATATAGCTTCACGATGAACTTCCTTGCTATATCAACGCTAGAATCACTATTGTATTCTTTGTGGTAATTGCCAAGTAAATTGAGATCTTCAACTTTCATCTTCAATATTTGTCTCCAAACTTTCTTCATTCCGATCCCATAGAAGGATGACACTGTGTCGCAGCCAGTTAACGAGTGCGCTGCTGGTCAACAGTGACAGACGTGTGTGCCTATTTGCTGGGCAATTTCATGAAGGGTATAAATAGCGTCGAAGATCTGTAGTTTTAGAAACAGGACCAGTTTCCATCAATACCTGGGACATGGAGTCGAAGTGATAAAGAAGTATAGGATCATAACGTCAGTATCTGTCGGAATGGAGGATTGATTGGAGAATCGCAATTGAGATGAATGAAATATTGGAAAACATTCATTCCACCCTGTTGCACCCATTTGTATATCAAGGACAATTGTATATTGAATAAATTTCATCACTTTGCAAATGGTTTGTTATCAAGTGGTAATAATTGGTCAATATTGCTACCTATTGTTATCACTAGTGGTGGTAGGCCCCTAGTAGTAGCCTAGTATTTATTACCTCAGTGGTTACAATTGACTATCTGAAAAATTCGTAATTTCGTTCATCACTTATGTGGTCACGTTACAAATTCAGTAGACTTTTTCTACTATTGATATATCAACAAATGAATTTCTCATGTTTCACTGGCTAAAATTTTCCTGTATACTTTTCTGATGAAGGTTACATGTAGGCTATATAATATCCCGGCATGACTATCACATCCTGAATATATATATATATATATATATATATATATATATATATATATATATATATATATATATATATATATATATATATATATATATATATAAATATATATATATATATATATATATATATTTATATATATATATATATATATATATATATAAATAAATATATATATATATATATATATATATATATATATATATATATATTTACAAATTTATATGTATATATATATATATATATATATACATATATATATATATATATATATATATATATATATATATATATATATATATATATATATAGGCCTATATATATATATATATATATATATATATATATATATATATATATATATATATATATATATATATATATTGTTTTTTGAAAGCTCATTTCTTGATTGCGGATATGGCCATTCATAATGATTCAGGAATAATACCAAGTATTGTGGTGAATGAAATATTATAATTTTTTCCTTCAAACAAATATTCATATTTTATTCACCACAATACTTGGTTTCATTCCTAGAGGCTAGATCATTATGAATTACTATATGATATAAATATATGTATATATATATATATATATATATATATATATATATATATATATATATATATATATATATATATAATGATATATAAATCTCTCTGGAAAATTTGAGATTCATCCTTATGCTTGAAGTAAACTCGATTGATCACGCAGGTGTGTGGCGTCATTTTCCGAGAAAGGATGAATAGAGCGGAATGGAACCATTGCTGGATACGCACACTTTACTTGAACCATATCGTACTATTCCCTCAATCTGATTATTAAAACCGATGAACATCCGTGTCGTGAAGGAATTGGCATCAAACAATATAAGAAATAACCATGAATATCTAACATTGTTCAATCGATCAATTCCCCCTAAATTAGATCCTTACATCAGTGAAGGTATCTTGGTGGCTCGAACCATCCAATCGGTAGTGTAAGTAAACGGCGGAGACGGTCAATCGAAGCGTCTTGTGTCCAGTACACAGCATAGCAGGACATACAAGACAGCCCCACAGAAATAGCAGAAAAGTGTGTTTCAAAGTTTACGTGAAACACGTCTTCAAGCGGCAAAGTTGTAGCCCATGGATGAAGCTATTCATTGGTCGCACATTCTTGTTTTTCAACTCACGCCTATAGTTACAGTTAAGAACTAAAGTCCGTAATGTGTAATTTTGTGTGTTTCTTTCATATATTTCTGGAATTTTGATGAATTTTCAAGGTATAATTGACTTGTTCATTATTCTTTATGATAACTCCTCATCACGACAAGCTGTTCACAGAAAGTTACATGGTTCTACCCTAGTGCAAATTACTATTGAAACCTGTAAGACCACTTTAATAGGTTTCTACAAGATATATCCGTTTCCAATATGCATCAACAGGAGACCAACAGGTGAAACAGAGCAACTGTAGAAACCTATACACCACAGGATTCTACAGTAAGAGTTACCAATAAGTTTGAGCAGGATTGAACCGTACAAGTTACCCTCAGATAAGGGATTTGTATAGTTTTAACTAGTTTTGTACTGTAATTTAAAGGGTTTAAACATTTCACAAGTCTAAGCAATTTTCTATAATTACAGGTCCAAACAGGTTCGAACAAAAACCAACATGTTTTTTCACCCTATATGTTTGAACAGTTGAAATAATGATCACGATCCTTTAGGTTCTTACAATTATTTATAGATTAATTTTTCTTACATGTTTAAACATGTTGCTAAACTTTTTTGTTCTTATAGGTATTAACACAAATATACAGGTTTTTCAATCTTATATATTTAAACAGGTTAAAATAATTCAGGATCCTAAAGTGTTTTACACTACTGTATAGATTTATTGATGCTATATGTTTGAACATGTTGCTTAGGTTCTATATTCTTACAGGTATTAACAGAAATCTATAGGTTCCTCATATTATATGTTTTGACAGGTTGCAATAGGATCACGATCCTACAGGGTTTTACGATTATTTATAGATTTATGAGGCATAAATGTTTGATCAGGTTGCTATACTTATATATTCTTACACGATTTAACAAAAATCTATAGGTGTTTCGTATTATATGTTTCGACAGGTTGCAATAGGATCACGATCCTACAAGGTTTTACGATTATTTATGGATTTATAAAGCATACATGTTTGATCAGGTTTCTATACTTACACATTCTTAAACGATTTAACAAGAATCTACAGGTTTATCGTATTATATGTTTTGACAGGTTGCAATATGGTCACGATCCTACAGGGTCTTACAATTATTTATGGATTAATTTATCTTACATTTTTAAACATGTTGCTAAACTTTTTTATTCTTATAGGTATTAACACAAATATACAGGTTTTTCAATCTCATATATATTTAAACAGGTTAAAATAATTCACGATCCTAAAGTGTTTTACACTACTGTATAGATTTATTGATGCTATATGTTTGAACATGTTGCTTAAGTTCTATATTCTTATAGGTATTCACAGAAATCTATAGGTTCCTCATATTATATGTTTTGACAGGTTGCAATAGGATCACGATCTTACAGGGTTTTACGATCATTTATAGATTCATGAGGCATACATGTTTGATCAGGTTGCTATACTTATATATTCTTACACGATTGAACCAAAATCTATAGGTTTTTCATATTATATATTTCGACAGGTTGCAATATGGTCACGGTCTTACAGGGTCTTACGATTATTTATGGATTCATAAAGCATAAATGTCTGATGAGGTTTCTATAGTTACATATTCTTACACGATTTAACCAACATCTACAGGTTTATTGTATTATATGTTTTGACAGGTTGCAATAGGATCACGATCCTACAGGGTCTTACGATTATTTATAGATTTATGAGGCATAAATGTTTGATCAGGTTGCTATAGTAAAATATTCTTACACATTCTAATCAAAATCTACAGGTTTCGTCCTATTATATGTTTTGACAGGTTGCAATATGGTCACGGTCCTACAGGGTTTTATGATTATTCATAGATTTATAAAGCATACATGTTTGATTAGGTTTCTATACTTACATATTCTTAAACGATTTAACAAGAATCTACAGGTTTATCGTATTATATGTTTTGACAGGTTGCAATATGGTCACGATCCTACAGGGTTTTATGATTATTTATAGATTTATAAGGCATACATGTTTGATCAGGTTTCTATACTTACATATTCTTAAACGATTTAACAAGAATCTACAGGTTTATTGTATTATATGTTTTGACAGGTTGCAATAGGAACACGATCCTACAGGGTTTTATGATTATTTATAGATTTATAAGGCATACATGTTTGATCAGGTTTCTATACTTACATATTCTTAAACGATTTAACAAAAATCTGTAGGTTTATCGTATTATATGTTTTGTCAATGGTCACGGTCCATTTGAATTTTTGGATTTGGAATTTGGATTTGAATTTTTGACGGCAATTTTTTTTCGTGTCTGATGAACGAAATTTCTACCTAATATGGATACACATTGAAAAAGAACAAATCTGAAGTTAAATCCAGATCGGATGGATGGTTGTTCAAATATTTTTTTTAGGTTTGATAAACAGGCGCTAAAATACGCAAAAAAAAATCTTCAGCGGGTATAAGAAAACGAGCCAAAGAAAGTGGAAGTAGGCATATGCACATTTATAATCTCTTTCTGAATTAAATAAATCCCAGTTAATTCAATGTAATACTCATCCACATTTTATTTTTATCAATAATTGCAAAAACTCCAATTATTCTTCAGGAAATAAGTTGTAATTGATTGTTTGCTTCCACTATTGCAGTCAATATCTTCCTCTCTGACAGAAAAAGAACATAGATATCTTCCTCTCTGACAGCAAAAGAACATAGATGAAAACACAAAACAAAAACTTGAATTTTGTTCATGCTAGTTTCTCATATTTTCATATTTTGTTGTTTCTCAGTTTCAAATTCAAATATCATCCACTCACTACTAGCGCGCCCGTCGTTAAACACTCGGACGAACGCTCATCTCTTTGATTAAGTCTTAAATTGTCAGTTAATTGACGCTTCTTAAATTGTCAGTTAATTGACGCTTCGTAAATTGGTGATGTTGAAGTGTTAAAAGTGGTTGGTAGGCAGGCTTACTTGTGGGTTGTATACCAAAATTGGGTTCCACAGTAATACTTTCGTTTGGTTTCATAGTTGTTATATGTAGATGCTCAGTTGCGTCAGAATGAACGAAGCAATATTGATACGCATGACTGCGCCAATTCGTTTTGAGGTTATATTGTTAACTGAACTGTCTGTGGGAGTTATAGGCCTGCCTAGGCCTAGTCCTGGGATAAGGTTTGAACCTTAAAATCACAGTGTTGATATCCATACCCTTTTTAACCCAAACCGTCATGTAAAACCCATAAAATACAAAAAAGGTTGACCTAGACCCTACACAATCATAACCCTAAACAGATCGACGCAGCTTATCTCTGCATGTGTATAGGCCTAGGCCCAGGCCTATTCACCTTTTTTCAGTGGTGTAAGGCTCGGGCCTTTTGCTGCTGTGTGTTAGGGCCTATGAACAAACTGAAGTGACGGGCTCTATTATTCGTCATGTTGTCGTCGCACTCAACCGTATGTAGGCCTATACGCTAACATGGCTAGAAGTTCAACATTCATATCGGCATTGAGTATACTCATTATGATGTCGGCTCCATTGATGCAAAATGAATTCTATGAAGTGAAGTGAGTCTATTACCGGTATAGAGGTCATCGCAACGTAGATCAACAAGGTGTACCGGTAACTGAAAATTGGTTTATAACCGTTGAAAAACTAATAGAAACAGTTCGTGAACTGCCGCTAGAGATCACCGGAGTTCCATGGCAGTTTCATCAGCATTGGATACAAACTTCCCAACATACCGATGGCTGCACAAGGTAATTATAAGATATATGTTGTAGGGCTAGTCAAGCTACAAATTCAATGCCTAGGGTTAAATATAGTTAGGCCTATTAGGCTCTACTTCTTACAAGACAAGTACCGGTAGATCTATAGGCCTACCGTACAGTATCCGAAGCCGATTGTTTTTAGTGTTATGTTTTGTAGATTTCTAGTGGTGGTTAGGTTAGTTAGGAAATTGAGTTTAAACCCAATGGTTAAGGAGAGGTTTGTGTTGGTCAACGATACAGTATGCGCACTTTAATTTTTCGATGCAAACTTTACCCGACGGTCCATTGATTTTGTGACTGTTGATTTTGTGAAAACACTTGGTTAACACACCTACAGCATAATCACCTGTCATAGATATAGGCCTAAGCTTAACTTGTACAAAGTTGTGAGTTCATCACAAGATTTTGTGTCTATTAAATCTTACATTGAAAAATTAAATACCAGTAGGGCCTACTGGTATGACAAACTCATAAGTTGAATAAGCCCCCTAATGTGCCAATTACCAGTAATTGAATCTGAAAGTAATACTGAGGTACCAATTTTATGTTTTCCAGTTACCGGTATCAAAGACAACATTCAATCAGTAGCAATTATTGTCGCTCAGGAGGAACATCAAGTAAGAATCCAACTGTTCAGCCCATGGCTCCTAGGTCTACACCCCAGCTCTGAAGATCAAATTAGATCAAGGTAAGATTAATTTTGCCAATTATTGTCTGTACCCGCAAACAAAGTTTCGGACAAAGACCGTGGCAGGGCAGTGCTGGCACTGTCATTTCCACGGCCTTCATGTCGGTTCGTTTGACTAGGCCTTGTGAATTTGGTGTATTCTAGTCTTATTGGCACAAACGGGTTGTAGGTGTTGCACATGTGAACGTACATTTACAGTTCAGCGTTAAACAACTTCTAACAGCAACATGCAACTTACAATATGCATTGGCCAATTCTCATGCGAGTTGCATGATGGCATCTCAGCATTGTGTCGTGACATTGAAAAATAAATTTGGTCCATCTATTCTAGTTGCAAGGACTTGAGCGTTGAAAGCGCCAGCTAGAAGTTTGTTTTTCAAGTAAACAGACACATCTTATTACAGTTAGAACATGTAATTGTATGTCTCAGGCCTATCGTAACGATAGCAAAATTTAACTCACCTAAAGACAATCATCCATTAGAACTCTCATTTTTCGTTAAATATTCTATAAAGGTTATGTTTGATGATGATAAAAGAAATAACATCAATGTCTGCATAGCTCTGTATAGCTACGGTGCCTGAATCATATCCAGGAAGTTGATGGTACGAATCACAGCGAGAGTAGGCCTACCTCTTTTTTATTTCTTCAATAATTCTTCATTTTTCAGGACCCAGAGTAGGCCTACGTTCGTCGAGACCCATCAATTCTTCCGAGTCCAACACGAGGCCCGTACGACAAATGTTGGAAGATTCATCTTATACAAAGTACCACAGCAACCGGCCGATATTCACTTATGATGGGTAAGTGCCGGCACAACATAGCAGTATCTCTCTTGCTCTCTTTCTATTTCCCTCTTCCCCCCCCCCCCCCTTCTCTTACTCTTTCACTCTGTCTTTCTCACTCTCTTACTCTGTCTCACTCTCACTCTACATTTCTCTGTCTCTCTCTCTCTCTCCCCCCTTCCTCTCTCTTACTCTTTTACTCTTTCTCACTCTCCTACTCTGTCTCACTCTATATTTTTTTCTCTCTGATCTCTCACCCCCCCCCCCTCTCTCTCTTACCCCCCTCCTCAATCTTACTCTTTTACTCTTTCTCTCTCTCTTACTCTGTCTCTCTCTGTCTCACTATCTATATTTTTCTCTCTCACTCTACATTTCTCTCTCTCTATCCATCTCTGACCGGCACATGTAGCTGAGTGGTAAACGCACGAGTTCGCTCCATGTGATCTGGGAGGTGAAGGGGAATATTGGACCCGGTTCGATCCCCACCACCGCCCATCTTTACAGGTTTTTTCGTGGTTTCCCTCTGTAGTCTAGGCTAATGCCAGGATGGTTTCCACGATATAGGCCACGACCGCTTCCTTCCTACTATCCTTCCCGATACCTAAGAAACCTTCATCTCATCATCTCATCAATCATTCATTCGACGCCAATAGATCTTAGTTTAAGATTATAGTGCGTCGTTGAAACCCAATCTATCCATCTCTGTCGATCTCTCTGTGTCTCTGTCTCTCTCCCTCTCTCTCACTCTCACTCTATATTTTTCTCTCTCACTCTCTATATTTCTCTCTCTCTTTCTCGCTCTCTTAAAGCCACTTTATACGATCGATTAAGTTCAGAAAAGAAGAATACCTACGTTCCCATATTGCCACTACACGAGAACGGAAATATTGCAATTTCATGCACTAATTTCACAAAGTTGAAATACGCTCACCTTTTCTGCAATCTTTCACCTAGCCAACCAATGAGTAAAGAGCCTACTGTCACGTGCTTTTCCGTTGACTCCGTATGGGTCTACAAACCGTGGGCTACGTCGTTATCCAACATTGAACGGAAAAAAAAGACAAATCGCCAATTTGACATTGGCTTTTTAATTTTCATGTCATGTTATATCGATTCTGTATGAGCAAGCACTTATCTGGGTGCAACAAAACTGGAAAACGGCACATCACAATTGTTGTGGTTGAGTTTGGTCAAGTGGTAAAGTTCAACGCGTTGGTAAAGTTAGGTTACATGTATATTCCTAGTTGCGGTACCTTGACACTGGAAGCGCGCAGGAAAGTAGAAACTCCAAAAGTCGATCGATCTGAATTCTAAAATCTAAAAAAGTTCTCAAATGTTGCCCACAAATGTTGCTACTGAAATTGAAATTTCGCAACAGAAATTTTGAGCGCCATTACACCATTAAAAATGATTATTCTTTGCAATTATTGAAATTTTATGTACAACGAAAATTGATCGTTTCAAGAGTGTTTTACTCAGGTCCGTTTCGCTGGCACCCCCAAATCGAAAAAGTCGAATTATTTTTTCGCCAGTCATTTGTGCTTCGTTTGTGCTTGAAACCGCATCGTTTGTGCTCAACTTGCTTGCCTACTAATTAGAATTTAATTTGGGGGTGCCAACAAAACGACAGCACCCCCAAATAAAAAGATCTGTTTTTTTGCGCCAATCGTTTGTGCTCGTTTGTGCTCGAAACCGCATCGTTTGTGCTCAACTCGTACGCCCGCTAATTAGAATTTAATTCGGGGGTGCCAGCAAAACGCCAGCACCCACAATCAAAAAGTCGACTTTTTTCTCGCCAATCGTTCGTGCACGTTTGTGCTTAAAACCGCATCGTTTATGCTAAATTTGTTCGCTCGCTAATTGAGGATCAATTTGGGGGTGCCAGTAAAACGACAGCACCCCCAAATCAAAAACGGCCAAATTGCACCTCCCGAAAGACAGAATGGATTTTTTTGTCAATCGTTTCATGCTTCGTTTGTGCTTGTTTGTGCTCGAAACCGTATCGTGTGTGCTCAACTCGTTCGCCCGCTAATTGGAATTCAATTTGGGGTGCCAGCAAAACGACAGCACCCCCAAATCGAAAAATCCATATTTTTTACCCCGACAATCGTTTGTGCTTCGTTTGTACTCTAAACCGCATCGTTTGTGCTCAACTCGTTCGCCCGCTAATTAGGGATTAATTTGGGGTGCCAGTGAAACGACAGCACCACCAAAACGAATTGCACCCCCAAAATGGAAGGAACAAAATTATTTTTTGTCAATCGTTTATGCTTCGTTCGTGCTTGTTTGTGCTTGAAATTTCATTGTTTGTGCTCAACTCGTTCGCCCGCTATTCAGAATTTGATTTGGGTGCTAATTCTAATTAATTCTGATTAGCGGGCGAACGAGTTGAGCACAAACGATGCGGTTTCAAGCACAAACGAAACGAACGATTGGCGAGAAAAAAAGTCAACTTTTTGATTTGGGGGTGCTGTCGTTTCGCTGGCACCCCCAAATTAAATTCTAATTAGCGAGCGTACGAGTTGAGCACAAATGATGCGGTTTCGAGCACAAATTAGGCACAAACAACTGGTGAAAAAATAAACGACTTTTTCGATTTGGGGATGCCAGCGAAATGGACCTGTTTTACTCTGTCTCTCTCTGTCTCACTCTCACTCTATATTTCTATCTCTCTCTCTTCCTTCCATTCTATTTATCTCTATACTCTCTTTCTATTTCTCTCTCTCTTTCCCCCCTCTCTTTTACTCGGTCTCTCTCTGTCACTGTCTCTCTGAATCTCTCTCTCTGTCTCTCTACCACTCTGTCTTTCTCTTTCTTTAACTCTCCCCCTCGTTATTTATCTCTCTCTGTCTTTCTTTCTCTTTCTCTCTCACTCTCTCTCTTTTTATTTATGTATGATTTTTACAACTAACTGTACTGATTACTAAGATCTATTGGCATCGGTGGATGTTGATTTAGATGATTCAAAAGGTTATTAAATTGGATGATTCTGGGTTGTGAGAAGGAGTATGCCAGGACTTGTTTAGAAACCATCCCAGTATCAACCTGAATGACAGTGGGAAACCACGATGCATCTGTCCGGAGGGTCGACTGCGGAGGGAATTGAACCCCGGTCCTATGAATGACGGTTCAGTGTGCTAGCCATTCTTATTTCTCCATCTCTCTCTTGTACCCTTTTGCCCTCTCCATCTCTCAGTTGCTCATCCACCAGTACAATGAGTTTAATTTGTGGTTTTAAGCTGGCCTTCCATGAATGCGATTTGCTCAACAGCTTAACAATCGGAAATCGCGTCGCTCTCGTCACTGATTGGTTGTTTCATCATCATGGTGGCTTAAAAAACTGCTCAGCGAATAGCTCGTTCATGATGGGCCAGCTTCACAGCATATGTCAGTAATATTGTTTTTCACGCTTTTCATTCTTATCCGTGAGAAGCAAGCTCAAATTCTGTTTTTAAACTATTCACAAAAAATACACTTACGGTCACATGATTTTGAAAATATATTCTAACCTTCACTTATTGTACCGTAACTGCTCATTTATTTATGTATTTATATATTGTCCAACTTGCAAATGCAGCTATGTGCAGTGGCAAGACTATAAACTACTTATGCTACAAAACAATTCAAATATGGTACACAACACAAAATCAACACTCAAATTGAATCCAATATAAAACAAATCAATAACTCCACACTCAATTACAAATCAAATTATTAATTAAACATTCTCTTAAATTCTATCAACTTCTCAACACATCTTCTATTTTCCCCAAATTGTTCAAATCCCTTGTAGACCTCTGTATGAATGCATTTTTTCCCACTTCTCTAAACACTCGCCACTTCCAATTTACCTCCACCTCTAGTACCTCTTTGCAGCAGCCTCTTTCCTACTCTATTGTCAAGTTCTTCCCATCCGATACAGTTATTTTTTGCTTTAAAGAAATTACATAGTCTATCCTTTTTCATTCGTTCCGCTAGAGTTTCCCATGTCAGTTATTCAACCATTTTGCTTGGCCTTTCTAGTTCTTTCTTCACCACTCCATTGCAATTTAAAAGGTCCTCCATTTCTTGACTCTCCCCAGTACCCTTCCCCTTCTTGCAGCAACCCTCTGGATGCTCCCTATGGCCTTGACTTGTCCAATGTTGCAAGGGTCCCAGACTGAACAAGCATATTCCAGTGTAGGCCTAATGAGGGATTTGTATGCCTTTTCTTTGATTTCACTCATAATAATCATAATGAAATTTAGTGATTCAATCCCCTTTTTGTCAAGTTTCTCACATGATCCCCCCACCCTAAATTTCCATGTATGTATAATCCTAAGTATTTGTACCCATCCACCTCCTCCAGTATAATTTCTCCTTTTTTCCCCTTTTTTTGTATCCTTTTTTTTCCTTGCCCCGTTTCATCTGTCCTTCATCAACCCTGTTACTAGCGAGTCTCTCTTTCGTATACAGTCACCTCTTGTCTCCAATCATCATTCTTTCTGCCACTCTTTCCAACAGTTCCCCTATCTTTTTAGTCCCCCAATGATTTAGATGAACACCGTCCTCTTTCAGGACACTGTCCTTGATCCAACAGTTTGTTTCTACGTACAACACTTTCTCTTCTTCACACATTCTTTCTGTTATTCTGTTTACTTCGTCTACTGTTTCTTTCTTTTCACTCTTTCTATGTACAATTCCACTAACAGTGACTCTTCCTTCCCCAATTTTTTTCTTTGCAGCAACTATCAATTCTTTCATTCCTTTCTTCATAATATTCTGACGATCTTATCCCCTTCCCATCTCTTCTAGGTCGTTTCCTCAAACATGCAAGATTACTTCCTTTCCTTCTACTTCCCTTTCCTGCATCGCATCCACTACTCTCTTCATCATAAATATTCCAATACCCGGTATCACGTCAACGACTGTGTTTTCTCCCGAACTTATGCTTTCTTCTCGCACCAACGAGCTCCATATTATCACTACTTTTTTAAATTTGCTTCCCATTTGCAATTTGTCTATTCTTTTCCTCTCTTCTCTCTTCTTCATAGCTAAAGCTTCTCTCTTCTTTAAAACCTCATCTTCTCTCTTCTTTGTAGCTTCATCCTCTCTCTTCTTTGTAGCTGCATCCTCTCTCTTCTTTGCAGCTTCAGCATCCCTCATTTTATACCCTTCCTCCCTGTACCCTTCACAACTCCTTTTTAGGCCTGTCACCTCCCTAACTACTTTGTACTGTGCTACAGTAATATTTTCACAGGCCAAATGCCACTTTTGTGTACAATTGGCTTCGCAGCATTCAACAACCTTGTCGTCCTTACAATTACCAAGCTGACACTTTGCACCACAGTTAATAGAGTTGGGCCTAGCCTATTCCACTGTGCTTTTCTTCACTCTTCTTCCACTCTTCTTCTTGTCCTTGACAAGAAGAAGTTCAGTGGTAACCTTGTCCTCGTCCGCCCTACCCTCACTTTTGCACCACACTCCACTCTTAACTCCACTCGTACATACTATACACACCCATTTCCTTTCTCCCTCTTCTGTTTTTCTACTACATCTGTACTGGACGCCATCTTCACCGACCTAACTGATTGGCTATGTTCCTCCGACCATCTTAATAAAGATTCCATAGTAGTTTTTAATTCTTCTATATTCACACGCATCTTCTTCTCTGCATTAAACCTCTCCATCTGCGACTCCACTTTGTCTTGCTCCAATTCATTTACCTTCTTTACCAAAGTAATTACTTTTATTTCCATGTCCATCTTCCACATAAATCCATCCGCTAATGCATCATATAAATCTTTTTTATTTTTCTTGTCCTTCACCTTCATTTCTTTGACCTCTTCCATAAGTTCCATCACTAATTTCACCATTCTTACCGCACAGTTGACTTCATTCTCTTTCTGTTCTTCTTTCCACATTGACACGGTTGCAACGTGAGTCGGCAAGGCCTCGTACACGTCTTCGCCGCTATCATCTATTATCTCACTTCGAGTGTTAAAACTAGTACAACTCATTGTATATTATTTGTTATATCTATTTATTTATTGAATCAATTACACTATATCTATTTCACAGACTCTATTCTTATTTTTCTCACTAGGAACAACCAAAAATATCCCAACAATCAACAACAAAATCACAACAATCGCCAAAGAATGTATACAATAAAACAAATCAGACAAACCATAAATCTAAGCCTTCTGTAGTCTACACTGCAGGTCGTGACAATGCCCCCCACTTAAAGATGAATATCACTTTCAAAATAATCATTTGATTTTAAATTATCTTCATCAAACACACCAAATTACCAAAGAATCAAGTTAATCAACCCTCCAAAAACCTCTTGTTCAAGTATGTCTGCGTGTCAAGCACATTTCTCCTTCGGGGAAAATCTTCATCGTGCTGCGTGTCATTCACGGGTCCCTGTTGCTCGTCTCTGTGATCAACTACGTTACCGTCCTTTCCCTCCTCATCGCTGGTTGTTGCCTCGACACTATCCTCTGCCAACACCTCCTCTTCCCCTCTGCAGCGGTCTCCTGGTCTCAGCTCACTCGTGTGACAGCTCACAGTACGACCCGTATCTGGCCAGGTTAGTTCTAGGACGGAGG
This sequence comes from Brachyptera risi, assembly GCA_964007535.1. Taxonomy (NCBI): domain Eukaryota; kingdom Metazoa; phylum Arthropoda; class Insecta; order Plecoptera; family Taeniopterygidae; genus Brachyptera; species Brachyptera risi. Next base: position 6,499,196 of record OZ023337.1, read on the forward strand.
GACCCAACACTTTAGTTACCAGAAGAGGTCCCACAAACAACCTTGCAAAACCTGCACAAAAGTCCTTATTGGCATTGGACAATACGTGATTCCTCATGTACACCTTAGCCCCTATTTTGAATGCATGTTGACTGCGTCCTTCGTTCATTCGCGTTCCGTACTGTTCTTGATATTTCTCAATATTACCTGACGCCTGTTGATCAAGATTCTCTCCGCCATTATCCGAGACCACCGGGCAACCAGATTCGAAGGGATTACTGGCTAGATTCCAGTCTCCCGGTCGTTTCAAATGTCGGTGAATAGCTAGTTGCGATGGTGTGAAACCAGTGGCAGCATTTCTCCGTCCTCTGAGCTGAAATAAGATTTTGGGAAGATGGACATCCCAGGTCTTATGATTATCGCCTACCATGATACGTAGTTGTTTTTTCACCTCTTGGTTTTGTCGCTCAACCGGATTGGCTTCGGGATGATATATGGGCGTCTTCCAGGCCAGAACTTGCCACTCATTGCATTTCTTCTTCCACTTTGCCCGGAACTGGGGTCCATTATCCGACAAGATGATTTTAGGATAGCCGAAACGAACAAATATTTCATTCTCCAATACATCTGTTATCTTCTTTGTCGTGCTTGAGCCTAGAGCGAATGCTTCCAACCACTTGGTTTTTTGGTCCATTACAGTGAGGATAAACCTTTTTCTGCTCCTGGTAACTGGGTATGGGCCCATTAGGTCAACACTAAGTACTTCTCCGGGACATTTTGCGATCCGGGGAAAGTAGTACCCCTTCGATCTTTGATGACAAGCTTTACTAGAAAGACACACAGCGCAAGAAGTGACATAGCTTTTGACATCTGCCGACAGTCCCTCCCACGTGAATCTACAACGAATAGCTCTGGCGGTCTCCTTCCATCCCGGATGGCCAGCAAGGTCATCATCATGGAAGTCCCAGATAATAGAAGTCGTCTTCTCTCTAGGTATTACAGGGCGGCATACAACCTCGCCCTCAACAACATCTTGTAAACAAATTACTCCTTCGAGAATAATATGGTTCTTACCCCCTCTCCGAACTTTCTCTCGCCATACATCACCCCGGTGCGGTATATTTCCTTGCAGATAATTATGTAAGGCGCATAAGTAATCATCTTCCTTTTGCCAGGTTTCTATATCCTTCCATCTGTTGTTAACTTGTCTTTCTCGGCCTTGAAGGAGAAACAACTCAGGTTCTTGTTCGTAAGTTGTTCGTAACACAGCCCGTGGCGGGTATAGGCGATCTTCTTCCCTTTCCATGTCTACCTCGGCCCATGCGTCACCAACAGGGTTCCTTGATAAAGCATCGGCTGCTTCATTTTGTACGCCCGAACAGTGAACCACTTCAAAATCAAACTCTTCCAGGAGTAAAGCATAGCGAGTAAGCTTACTGTTTGAATTCTTCATTTTGTGCAACCATTTTAGGGCACTGCAATCGGTGATCAGAGTAAAGTGTCGGCCTTCCAGGAATAGACGGTGCTTTTTAATGGCCCACACTACAGCCAAACATTCTCTTTCGCAGGCATGATAACGGCTCTGGGATGGGGACAACTTTCCACTAGCGTAATTAATTATCTTTTTATCCGTCGAGTTATATTCATCCATTTGGTATAATACCGCACCCATTCCTACCTCGCTTGCGTCGGTTTGTAGAATTATAGGTTTATTATAATCAATTCGATGCAGCAGTGGGGCCCGGCAGATTTCCTCCTTAAGTCGGACGAAGGCATCTTCTTGTTTAGACCCCCACTCCCATTTCACACCTTTGCTTTGCAGATTAGACAGCGGGATAGAAATTGCGCTACGATTATTTATAAAGCAGCCGTGCCAGTTGACTAGTCCAAGGAATCTCTGAACTTCCTTCACATTCCGGGGTCGAGGAAACTCTTGTACACAACGGAGTTTTTCTGGTTGTTGGCTCAATCCCATACTGCTTATACTCCTACCTAGGAATTGGATGTTAGTGAAACCAAATTTACATTTCTCAATTGCACAAGTCAACCCATGTTGCTTAAGCCGGAGTAGGACTTTGTCGATGTGGACTAAGTGCTCATCAAATGATTTAGACATGATCATAACGTCGTCCAAATATACCCGGCAGAAACTGTCTGAATAGCCTCGCAGAACTTCATCCATCAGGCGTTGAAAAGTCGCTGGAGAATTTCGAAGTCCAAACGGCATCGTCTTAAACTGGAATAAGCCAGCAGGCGTTGAGAAAGCAGTTTTATCTCTGTCTTCCTCCGCCACTGAAACTTGCCAAAACCCGCTTTGTAGATCTAAAGTGGTGAAGAATACACTACCTTCAGTTACATTTCTTAGCGTTTGCTCCATATTGGCCATGGGATACGTGTCAGGAGTGGTTTTCTTATTTAGTTCTCGATAGTCCACACAGAACCGATAGTCTCCCTTAGGTTTCTTCACCAATATTGCAGGTGACGCCCATGGGGACTTACTGGGTTCAATTATTCCCATTGATTCCATTTCCCGCACTTGTCTTAGAATCTCAGTCCTCTTCTCCTCAGAGTAAGTGAAGGCAGCAAAACGTCGAGGACGATTGTCCCCAGTATGAATCTGATGTTCCAGGGTTCTAGTTCTCCCAACTTTACCTTCAAACAATTCAGAGTATTTCCCTAGTACATCTAGAAGCCTAGACCGATCCTCTTCGACCAATCCCTCCCCAACAGACCATGCTATATCTTTTGCCAGAACCGGTTTACTGGGCTTTGCTGACCAACTGAACGTTTCACGTTTGGTAGTACCCAGGCTGACATAAGAACCTTCTCCCATGTCGATTACTGCATTGTTACTTATCAAAGTATACTTTCCAAGAATAAAATCATAACCAAGATCCGGTATCACCAGGGCTTCAATATCGAATGAAACTACACGCAATGTAGCCTTAGCTGATAGCACTCCCACTGGGATAGTTGTGGCTGTAGTGATTCCTAAAGAAACCACGGCTAGTTTCTTGCACTTTTTGTATGACAGACCAACTTTGTCCACCCATGCGTGACTGACAAAATTGTAGTTTGCCCCAGTATCAATAAGTGCGAGCACCAAGTGTCCCCCAACGTCCATTTCAATCACTGGATCCTTGAGTTCAGATTTGTTTCTTATAGTAAGTGATCTTACCTGGGGAGTGTCTAATACTCTCGGGTTGGCTGCTCCCTCCAATTCTGCGGCTCCCGTTGTTCGTTTCCCGAATTCTCTTCCCGGGTTCTGCGTAAGTCGGAATTTCCATTTTGGGGTCCTCTTTGTCGATGTTCGTGAGGGCAGTCACGAGCATAATGTCCAGGTTCATTGCAATTATAGCACATCAAGGTCCTATGTTGATGGTGAATGCCACTTGGATTGTGTGCCCCTTCTTCTGGTACAGTCGATTTTTTTTCCTCCTTAAGTATGTTCTCCAATGCTGCCGCTCTGCCTACTAGCTCCTCCATATCCGTGGGTGCTGGATGTAGAAATATCTTACGATACTCGGGCTGGAGTTGGCCGGTAATCAGTTGGATAACTCTTTCTGTAAGATCTTCCGGGAACAATCGTTTATAGAGTTTAAATTTTTTCCAAATGAATTCCTCCACACCTTGCTCCTTCTGCTGCCTGTCATTGTAGAGTTCGGCCCGAAGATGATTCAACCACGTCGGGTCGTCAAACCTACGTATTAGACGTTCTTTAACTTCCTCCCAACTTGGTTTCAGGTCCTCTTGTTGACGCCACCAATGTTTAGCTTCCCCTTTGAACCCCTTAGATATGATTCGGGACCATGACTTCCATGGAACTTGGGCTTCCGTTAGTATGTTTTCCGCTTCAACCACATATTGTTTAGGGTCTTCGTGTTTATGTCCCGAAAACTCGGGCAACACAGGGTCATGCCACGGACGCGTAATTTTAGTGAATTCTCCTCCACTGTTAACCTCCCATGTAAATGGAGCAGCGAAACAAGAATCGGCAACTCGGAATGGGTTAGTGTTTGAGTGCTCAAGGTTTCTGGGTTCGGATCCAATTAGGCCTGTAGTTACTGGAGTGGATGTAGCAAATGGATTAGTAATAGAAAATGGATTGGTCTCACAATTCTTACGAATATCTTCACGAGCACTCGCTTCCAATCTTTTCATTTTCTCATTCATTATGTTGAGCAAAACCTTGAGCTCTTCTAATTCACGTATCCTGGCAGGTTCGCCATTTGACACGGTTGCAACGTGAGTCGGCAAGGCCTCGTACACGTCTTCGCCGCTATCATCTATTATCTCACTTCGAGTGTTAAAACTAGTACAACTCATTGTATATTATTTGTTATATCTATTTATTTATTGAATCAATTACACTATATCTATTTCACAGACTCTATTCTTATTTTTCTCACTAGGAACAACCAAAAATATCCCAACAATCAACAACAAAATCACAACAATCGCCAAAGAATGTATACAATAAAACAAATCAGACAAACCATAAATCTAAGCCTTCTGTAGTCTACACTGCAGGTCGTGACAACATCTACACACATAAGACATTTATCACAATCCCATTTTCTATTCTTCAACTTCTTAAATTCTTTCAGTACCATCCCAGCACATTTATAATGTCTCCAGCTTCCACACTTATCACACTCCAATCCCGACATTGTTCTTTTCTCACAAACTACACATGGATGACTCATTAGTATTTAATTGTAGTCACTTTCTTTCAGATGGTTTTGAAGGGATAATTATTTCCCACATTTTTGCTTCATCGGTAATGTCTTCTCTTAAACTGTACTTGGAGTGTTTTTGTACTATTGTCTTCAAGTTTTAGTGAAATTTTTCTCAGTACCGCCAATTATTTTTCAGGATACATTTTAATGGTACTTGATCTACCACTTCACTTGACAGCAAGTGCAAGCCTCGTTCTTTCATAATATTCATTGAAAAATTGTACTTCTATTTCAGAACTGACGCAACCTAAGCAATTGATATGAGGATTGGCCACGCCGTACGCGTCGTAAATAGTGTAATTTTTTGCTGACTCCTTTTTGTACATAGTAGGCCTACTTGTAATAAAGTGTTAAATATTATCGCATTGAAATCTACTGCCTCATTATATTCAGTAGCAGAATCTAGATAGCTTGATTGGTAACTGCTGTGCTAATCAGTTCATCAAAGTACAACATTTCATCTTAGCCCGAGAGTTGCTACTGATGAGTTCTGTAGTTAATAAAATACAAGAACAACATTATATCAGTACTTTGAAAGACTGGTAAACTTGGAGCTAGTGTCGTGGCACGATGACCATATAAATATAAATGTTATTAAATAATTCAATTATCAAATGATAAACCTGTACAATTTTTTCCATTTGAATGTTTTATCTAAGACCTAGTACTAGTCAAACGCGAAATATGCGTTGTAAGATGAGCGAGATATCTCAAAAAGGTATAAAAGTCCTTGAAATAGTTTTACCCTTGCTACTTTATCGACTTTGGTATTCTACACACCTTGATATCTGAATAAGCTATAAAAGTCGTTAAAGAAGTTCTACTCTTGCCACTTCATTGACTCTGGTATTCTACACACCTTGACGCATATAAAAAATACTTCATTGTTGGTCAACTCTTGAATCTAGAAAGCAGTGAATCTCGACAACTTAATTCTGTCATAATTTTTATGATATATTTTATGAATATTATCAGTCATTTTATTTTTTTTCTCCAAAACGACTGATCAGAATTGCTTAAAAAATCGTAATAATGTGTAAAATCCATGTATACACATTTAGAGAAAATTTCATCCCATTTGGAAAGATTTTATTTTTCAACATTTTCCGCCCAGCCAAATCTTATGGGGTTTTTAGAAACTTTGAGATGATGATTCTTAAAATCGGTTCGACCGATTCATCCCAAAAACTATACAGTTCTAAGTTGGATGAGTTTGGGTGTACAAAAAAAGTTTCATGTTGATCAGTCAACCCTTGCGACCTGTGGAGTGCTTACAAACAAAAAAAAAAAACAAACAAAAAAAAAAAAAAAAAACACAAAGACAAAGCCCTATAAGAGTGGGATGGAGACTTCGCTACGCTCATCAATAAGGCCTACAACATGTAAATATGTAGAAAAAATTATTGATTCTCTTGCCAAATCAAGCTGTAAACTTCTATTCATAGATGACAACAAAATAATTCCCTCATAACCTCTATGTAACCTAAGAAACAAAACACCTTTATCTTCCTTCTCTCTCTAACTGACAAACACATCATTTCTCCTAGCCCTTACTACCTTATAATTGCTTTCACTTCTTCTTCTCCTCCACTCAGTTGACTATAAAAGAACAGAAAAAGCCCTTCGATAGCAAGTTGGCAACTCATTAATCTCTATCTCTCTCTCTATTGATCTCTGTCTCTTCTTGTCTCTATGGAAGCCTTATGGTTCTAGAGATCTTTGGATCTATAATTTTTTTGCTCTCTTTGTTTTTTCTCTTTCTTTCTCTATTGAGCCTTATGTGTTCTAGAGAAATTGTTTCTTGTACTAAATATCTGTCCATCTGTGACGCTTGAACTAAAGTAAAAAACCAACTTCAATCTTCTATCAATTCGTCTCCCAAAGAAAACCTACCAAAAAAATCCCCTGTCAAGTGAAAACTTAAAATTTGTGTATTTTCTCTTATATTCAGGTCTACTTGATGTATCTATAGGCTCTAGAGAAAACTTCCTCGTTCTTTTATAATTTGTGTTAATTGTATTATCTAAGTGTGATTCTTATCTTGATAAAACCAACTATATCTGCTAACTGGGTAGGCCTAAGTCAAACTTTTGGAAACTTTACTTAGGCTAAATAAATCTATCTTGTACTCCTTCCTGAATCTAATAGCGACCAGCTGATGTTGGTGTCAGGCCCACCAACCTATCCCGAAAAAGCCTATCAAACTAAACTTTTTTTTTATCTCACGTGAACATTAGTCTTTCTCAACTTCTTTTTAATGTTCTAATTGTCAAAATAGCTCGCGCCCCGTGACACTAGTTACTAATCAATCACAATAGTACCACCTGCTAAAATCGATTTACAAATTGACCTCTTGCAGTCGAATTATGGAACATTCTGCACCTTTCCTTGGCCCCTTTCCCTGTGGCCATAATATTGTAACCATATTGAATGCACTTTGGCTTTTATTTGGTCACAAGTGCATGTATTGCGGTCACCAATTGCACACCACCAAATAATATGTGGTCACCTAGTGGTCACTGCTAAATAATCTATTTATTCTTGTTTAAATACATGCATATTGATACCTGTTGAATCATACAGAAACCTAATGAAAACGTCCTGTAGAATTAGGAAGAGACCTATTCAAAACGGTTGATAAAAGATTATTGCAACCTGTTCTTTCTTTTATAAACCTATTCAAATAAGACTATAAAAACGTGTACAGATCTGTTAAATCTTATTAAATACATACATGTTAATACCTATTGGACCATGCAGAGACCTAGTGAAAATGTCATGTATAATACTTAAGAGACCTAATAAAAATTGCTTGAAAACTGTTATTGAAACCTGTTATTTCTATTACAAACCTATTCAAATAAGACTGTTAAATCCTGTAGAAATCTGTTCAATCCAAGTTAATGTATGCATATTAATACCTATTGAAACATACAGAAACCTAATGAAAACGTCGTGTAGAATCCTTAAGA
>OZ023337.1:6511885-6530343 GCA_964007535.1 Brachyptera risi
GAGTTAAATGTTTGCGTCGAACGCTTCCGAGCATGATCCCCGTGGCATGTAATATGATACACTCCAGCTTAGCGAGTTAAATGTTTGCGTCGAACGCTTCCGAGCATGATCCCCGTGGCATGTAATATGATACACTCAAGCTTAGCGAGTTAAATGTTTGCGTCGAACGCTTCCGAGCATGATCCCCGTGGCATGTAATATGATACACTCCAGCTTAGCGAGTTAAATGTTTGCGTCGAACGCTTCCGAGCATGATCCCCGTGGCATGTAATATGATACACTCCAGCTTAGCGAGTTAAATGTTTGCGTCGAACGCTTCCGAGCATGATCCCCGTGGCATGTAATATGATACACTCCAGCTTAGCGAGTTAAATGTTTGCGTCGAACGCTTCCGAGCATGATCCCCGTGGCATGTAATATGATACACTCCAGCTTAGCGAGTTAAATGTTTGCGTCGAACGCTTCCGAGCATGATCCCCGTGGCATGTAATATGATACACTCAAGCTTAGCGAGTTAAATGTTTGCGTCGAACGCTTCCGAGCATGATCCCCGTGGCATGTAATATGATACACTCCAGCTTAGCGAGTTAAATGTTTGCGTCGAACGCTTCCGAGCATGATCCCCGTGGCATGTAATATGATACACTCCAGCTTAGCGAGTTAAATGTTTGCGTCGAACGCTTCCGAGCATGATCCCCGTGGCATGTAATATGATACACTCCAGCTTAGCGAGTAAAATGTTTGCGTCGAACGCTTCCGAGCATGATCCCCGTGGCATGTAATATGATACACTCCAGCTTAGCGAGTTAAATGTTTGCGTCGAACGCTTCCGAGCATGATCCCCGTGGCATGTAATATGATACACTCCAGCTTAGCGAGTCAAATGTTTGCGTCGAACGCTTCCGAGCATGATCCCCGTGGCATGTAATATGATACACTCCAGCTTAGCGAGTTAAATGTTTGCGTCGAACGCTTCCGAGCATGATCCCCGTGGCATGTAATATGATACACTCCAGCTTAGCGAGTTAAATGTTTGCGTCGAACGCTTCCGAGCATGATCCCCGTGGCATGTAATATGATACACTCCAGCTTAGCGAGTTAAATGTTTGCGTCGAACGCTTCCGAGCATGATCCCCGTGGCATGTAATATGATACACTCCAGCTTAGCGAGTTAAATGTTTGCGTCGAACGCTTCCGAGCATGATCCCCGTGGCATGTAATATGATACACTCCAGCTTAGCGAGTTAAATGTTTGCGTCGAACGCTTCCGAGCATGATCCCCGTGGCATGTAATATGATACACTCAAGCTTAGCGAGTTAAATGTTTGCGTCGAACGCTTCCGAGCATGATCCCCGTGGCATGTAATTTGATACACTCCAGCTTAGCGAGTTAAATGTTTGCGTCGAACGCTTCCGAGCATGATCCCCGTGGCATGTAATATGATACACTCCAGCTTAGCGAGTTAAATGTTTGCGTCGAACGCTTCCGAGCATGATCCCCGTGGCATGTAATATGATACACTCCAGCTTAGCGAGTTAAATGTTTGCGTCGAACGCTTCCGAGCATGATCCCCGTGGCATGTAATATGATACACTCCAGCTTAGCGAGTTAAATGTTTGCGTCGAACGCTTCCGAGCATGATCCCCGTGGCATGTAATATGATACACTCCAGCTTAGCGAGTAAAATGTTTGCGTCGAACGCTTCCGAGCATGATCCCCGTGGCATGTAATATGATACACTCCAGCTTAGCGAGTTAAATGTTTGCGTCGAACGCTTCCGAGCATGATCCCCGTGGCATGTAATATGATACACTCCAGCTTAGCGAGTTAAATGTTTGCGTCGAACGCTTCCGAGCATGATCCCCGTGGCATGTAATATGATACACTCCAGCTTAGCGAGTTAAATGTTTGCGTCGAACGCTTCCGAGCATGATCCCCGTGGCATGTAATATGATACACTCCAGCTTAGCGAGTTAAATGTTTGCGTCGAACGCTTCCGAGCATGATCCCCGTGGCATGTAATATGATACACTCAAGCTTTGCGAGTTAAATGATTCTGGCCTTCTATAAAGCAAGACTCATTACTTGGGAGTTCAATTCTTCTATAAACTGTATCCTGTATCTTTGATGATTCTTTAATGAACTGCTTGTGTGATTTCATGAAATTTGTATTTAATTCGGTTTCACCAAATTATATTCCATCCATATTGATATTCTTATATTCAATTTGTACGACATTGCCGAATGAATGAATATTAGGGTTTCAAATCGCATCGACAGCGAGGTCATTTTCCGATATCATGTGAGATGATCAAGATTGAAGGAATATATGATTCATCATCATTATTATTATTAATATTATCATTATTATTATTATCAGTGTTCAGTTATGTTGTATTTGTATTGTACTATGTTTAAATGTATTCATTCTCATTGTATCGTATCTTAGAGAGTATTATTGGTTTATTCCACAGTTGAACCCTCATTGGGTTTTGTGGACACTAAAGAGTGAAAAATGTCTTGTTATAATGTAAATTTATTGGATGAAAAAAAAATATATATATTATTATTGTTATAATCAATTGTCTCACAATTTTCTATATGATGACATGTGGAATCTTGTGGAAATTTGCGGGAAGAATAATCTGAACAGTGATTTCATCAATTTGATAGGAATTCCAGTCTTGAGAGGATCGATTGCTATTCTGATGAAACATCTATACTTGCATTCATTGCATAATTATTTGTCATTTCTGTATTATTTTTGAAATATTTACATACTTCTGTTTGAACTAATCTCTTCTTCTCAAATTGGTCCACTGTTCATTACTCTCTCATCCTTCTCTACAATCATTTTTTTATCAATCATTCATGTGTGATTCATTATTATTGTCTTTTTGTCCAGCTTCATTGAATTTGTATTTGATTATTATTATGTGTCGACGGCAATCATGTTCACCATGACATAGTCTACTATGAGGATGTCTAATTATATATATTTTTTCGAGGAGTTTCATCTGGAATATGAAATGTTCACAATTGATACCATGAATGATTCCCACGAAGTCGGAGGCTCATCTGTGAAACACACATATCGAATACAAATCAAACAGACGTGTCAAGTCAAAGACAGTTATAAATAATTATTTGAAACTTCAAGATTGAACTATGATAACAAAACAAACAGGTCCACGCAAAAGAAAAACGTCATACATTCGACATTTGAATATAAAGTATATGGTTCTGAATAATGCAATATATGAAGAAATGTCGATATGTTTTGATTCATATGAAATAGCGCTGTGTTTGAATTGAAACAATGACAAGAGTGAGGTTGTGAAATTGAAGAGAAATCTGAAGAAATCCAGCTGGGTAGAGAATTGAGTTGTTTCAAACATTCTCAGTGGAAAATATCAGAATTCAGTGACAAAAGCACGTACCTTGAGTAGAAACGACCACAAGTACAAACTACAGCTTCAACGTTACGATGCCAATGTAGGACTGCATTCCTTCCTCGGCAGAGCTACCCGCTTGTAACAACCTCCCGTGCAAGCTGCTAGAGAGTTTCCCAGACCAGACAAATGAAAGCAATATTAGACCATGTAAAGTAGATTAGGCCTCAAAATACGTTTGTCAATCCTCTAGTTCATTATCATTCATATTGTCTGGTATATCATTATTGTTAATCTTTTTTTTTATCATTATTTTTATATAATTTTCATATCTCTGTTCATATTATCACTTTTTCATATCAGGATACTGTTTATTACTCTCTCATTATTTCCTACAATAATTTTTTCATCAATCATTCATGTGTGATTTATCATTATTATGTGTTCTTTCTACTTCATTGATTTTGTATTTGATTATCATTATGTGTCAAAAGGCAATCATGTTCACCATGACAGTCTAATACAGATTTATATTTTCACTGTATATTAATATTTATAACTTTGTTTAAGTAGAGCAGAGTAGATTCCTGCAGCAACCGGAATAGTATTTAACTACAGTTAAGAGACTGTTGTTAAATGTGGTAATTTTCAAAGCTGTGAATAATAAATAAACTGAAACTAAAATAAAACAACATCATCAGTTCAAATCACTGATATATTTTGATGAATATACATCATGAATTTAGTTGATGTGTGATATAATTTGTCAGGAAATATATTGAAAATGACAAATAAAATGACAAATGAAATGACAAATCAACGTCAGACGGGTGAGAAACTTATCTAAGATATCATTTTTTTCCGGTGCTTCATCCAATTTCCATGCATTATCACTGAACCTCGAGATCTTTATCTCATCCACAATTCCCCAGCCTCATCCCAATTATTTCTCTCTGCAACACAAACAGATCTCTTGTAACTTTTCCCGGTCTGAAAGTTTATGATTAATATTTGTATTCATGAGTTATAACAAGAAAAAACAAGCGGCACATGTTAATTCCCAATGCAGACTCTTTCAAAGATAAGAAATATGACAGTGAGCTGTGAGGTCACTCATGATTTTCTCAAAAAGTCCAAATTAGATTCTGTGGATCGGATTTTTGTAGTCTTTGACATTTACTTGGTTGCCCATAATGTACTGTTTTCCCACGAATTGTGCGGAATATTCTATATATGGAAACGGAATATGGAATCTTCAATCTAGACCGAAAGGACTTCGTGTGAAAAAAACTACCTGATGCCGTTTTTTTCTTCTCATGCATCAAAAGATTATAAAATACATCATTGGAATTGAAAATCAGATGGGTGGTGTAACATAGAAGAAATTGAAGCAATTTGTACTCCGGTAACAGCACAATCTCGGTTTCCAGTATATGTCTAGTTGCACAGATATGGAACGATGAAGCCTATATTTATCGACACGGTATCCAGTATATGTCTAGTTGCACAGATATGGAACGATGAAGCCTATATTTATCGACACGGTATCCAGTATATGTCTAGTTGCACAGATATGGAACGATGAAGCCTATATTTATCGACACGGTATCCAGTATATGTCTAGTTGCACAGATATGGAACGATGAAGCCTATATTTATCGACACGGTATCCAGTATATGTCTAGTTGCACAGATATGGAACGATGAAGCCTATATTTATCGACACGGTATCCAGTATATGTCTAGTTGCACAGATATGGAACGATGAAGCCTATATTTATCGACACGGTATCCAGTATATGTCTAGTTGCACAGATATGGAACGATGAAGCCTATATTTATCGACACGGTATCCAGTATATGTCTAGTTGCACAGATATGGAACGATGAAGCCTATATTTATCGACACGGTATCCAGTATATGTCTAGTTGCACAGATATGGAACGATGAAGCCTATATTTATCGACACGGTATCCAGTATATGTCTAGTTGCACAGATATGGAACGATGAAGCCTATATTTATAGACACGGCAGCCAGTGAATGTCTAGTGGCACAGATATGGACCGATGAAGCCTATATTTATCGACACGGTAGCCAGTATAAGTCTAGTTGCACAGATATGGAACGATGAAGCCTATATTTATCGACACGGTAGCCAGTATATGTCTAGTTGCACAGATATGGAACGATGAAGCCTATATTTATCGACACGGTATCCAGTATATGTCTAGTTGCACAGATATGGAACGATGAAGCCTATATTTATCGACACGTTATCCAGTATATGTCTAGTTGCACAGATATGGAACGATGAAGCCTATATTTATCGACACGGTATCCAGTATATGTCTAGTTGCACAGATATGGAACGATGAAGCCTATATTTATCGACACGGTATCCAGTATATGTCTAGTTGCACAGATATGGAACGATGAAGCCTATATTTATCGACACGGTATCCAGTATATGTCTAGTTGCACAGATATGGAACGATGAAGCCTATATTTATCGACACGGTAGCCAGTATATGTCTAGTTGCACAGATATGGAACGATGAAGCCTATATTTATCGACACGGTATCCAGTATATGTCTAGTTGCACAGATATGGAACGATGAAGCCTATATTTATCTACACGGTAGCCAGTATATGTCTAGTTGCACAGATATGGAACGATGAAGCCTATATTTATCGACACGGTAGCCAGTATATGTCTAGTTGCACAGATATGGAACGATGAAGCCTATATTTATCGACACGGTGTCCAGTATATGTCTAGTTGCACAGATATGGAACGATGAAGCCTATATTTATCGACACGGTATCCAGTATATGTCTAGTTGCACAGATATGGAACGATGAAGCATATATTTACCGACACGGTAGCCAGTATATGTCTAGTTGCACAGATATGGAACGATGAAGCCTATATTTATCGACACGGTAGCCAGTATATGTCTAGTTGCACAGATATGGAACGATGAAGCCTATATTTATCGACACGGTAGCCAGTATATGTCTAGTTGCACAGATATGGAACGATGAAGCCTATATTTATCGACACGGTATCCAGTATATGTCTAGTTGCACAGATATGGAACGATGAAGCCTATATTTATCGACACGGTATCCAGTATATGTCTAGTTGCACAGATATGGAACGATGAAGCCTATATTTATCGACACGGTATCCAGTATATGTCTAGTTGCACAGATATGGAACGATGAAGCCTATATTTATCGACACGGTATCCAGTATATGTCTAGTTGCACAGATATGGAACGATGAAGCCTATATTTATCGACACGGTATCCAGTATATGTCTAGTTGCACAGATATGGAACGATGAAGCCTATATTTATAGACACGGCAGCCAGTGAATGTCTAGTGGCACAGATATGGACCGATGAAGCCTATATTTATCGACACGGTAGCCAGTATATGTCTAGTTGCACATATATGGAACGATGAAGCCTATATTTATCGACACGGTATCCAGTATATGTCTAGTTGCACAGATATGGAACGATGAAGCCTATATTTATCGACACGTTATCCAGTATATGTCTAGTTGCACAGATATGGAACGATGAAGCCTATATTTATCGACACGGTATCCAGTATATGTCTAGTTGCACAGATATGGAACAATGAAGCCTATATTCATCGACACGGTATCCAGTATATGTCTAGTTGCACAGATATGGAACGATGAAGCCTATATTTATCGACACGGTATCCAGTATATGTCTAGTTGCACAGATATGGAACGATGAAGCCTATATTTATCGACACGGTAGCCAGTATATGTCTAGTTGCACAGATATGGAACGATGAAGCCTATATTTATCGACACGGTATCCAGTATATGTCTAGTTGCACAGATATGGAACGATGAAGCCTATATTTATCGACACGGTAGCCAGTATATGTCTAGTTGCACAGATATGGAACGATGAAGCCTATATTTATCGACACGGTAGCCAGTATATGTCTAGTTGCACAGATATGGAACGATGAAGCCTATATTTATCGACACGGTATCCAGTACATGTCTAGTTGCACAGATATGGAACGATGAAGCCTATATTTATCGACACGGTATCCAGTATATGTCTAGTTGCACAGATATGGAACGATGAAGCCTATATTTATCGACACGGTAGCCAGTATATGTCTAGTTGCACAGATATGGAACGATGAAGCCTATATTTATCGACACGGTAGCCAGTATATGTCTAGTTGCACAGATATGGAACGATGAAGCCTATATTTATCGACACGGTAGCCAGTATATGTCTAGTTGCACAGATATGGAACGATGAAGCCTATATTTATCGACACGGTATCCAGTATATGTCTAGTTGCACAGATATGGAACGATGAAGCCTATATTTATCGACACGGTATCCAGTATATGTCTAGTTGCACAGATATGGAACGATGAAGCCTATATTTATCGACACGGTAGCCAGTATATGTCTAGTTGCACAGATATGGAACGATGAAGCCTATATTTATCGACACGGTATCCAGTATATGTCTAGTTGCACAGATATGGAACGATGAAGCCTATATTTATCGACACGGTAGCCAGTATATGTCTAGTTGCACAGATATGGAACGATGAAGCCTATATTTATCGACACGGTATCCAGTATATGTCTAGTTGCACAGATATGGAACGATGAAGCCTATATTTATCGACACGGTATCCAGTATATGTCTAGTTGCACAGATATGGAATGATGAAGCCTATATTTATCGACACGGTATCCAGTATATGTCTGGTTGCACAGATATGGAACGATGAAGCCTATATTTATCGACACGGTATCCAGTATATGTCTAGTTGCACAGATATGGAACGATGAAGCCTATATTTATCAACACGGTATCCAGTATATGTCTAGTTGCACAGATATGGAACGATGAAGCCTATATTTATCGACACGGTATCCAGTATATGTCTAGTTGCACAGATATGGAACGATGAAGCCTGTATTTATCGACACGGTATCCAGTATATGTCTAGTTGCACAGATATGGAACGATGAAGCCTATATTTATCGACACGGTATCCAGTATATGTCTAGTTGCACAGATATGGAACGATGAAGCCTATATTTATCGACACGGTAGCCAGTATATGTCTAGTTGCACAGATATGGATCGATGAAGCCTATATTTATCGACATGGTATCCAGTTTATGTCTAGTTGCACAGATATGGAACGATGAAGCCTATATTTATCGAATCCAGTATATGTCTAGTTGCACAGATATGGAACGATGAAGCCTATATTTATCAACACGGTATCCAGTATATGTCTAGTTGCACAGATATGGAACGATGAAGCCTATATTTATCGACACGGTATCCAGTATATGTCTAGTTGCACAGATATGGAACGATGAAGCCTATATTTATCGACACGGTATCCAGTATATGTCTAGTTTCACAGATATGGAACAATGAAGCCTATATTCATCGACACGGTATCCAGTATAAGTCTAGTTGCACAGATATGGAACGATGAAGCCTATATTTATCGACACGGTATCCAGTATATGTCTAGTTGCACAGATATGGAATGATGAAGCCTATATTTATCGACACGTTATCCAGTATATGTCTAGTTGCACAGATATGGAACGATGAAGCCTATATTTATCGACACGGTATCCAGTATATGTCTAGTTGCACAGATATGGAACGATGAAGCCTATATTTATCGACACGGTATCCAGTATATGTCTAGTTGCACAGATATGGAACGATGAAGCCTATATTTATAGACACGGTATCCAGTATATGTCTAGTTGCACAGATATGGAACGATGAAGCCTATATTTATCGACACGGTATCCAGTATATGACTAGTTGCACAGATATGGAACGATGAAGCCTATATTTATAGACACGGTAGCCAGTAAATGTCTAGTGGCACAGATATGGAACGATGAAGCCTATATTTATCGACACGGTATCCAGTATATGTCTAGTTGCACAGATATGGAACGATGAAGCCTATATTTATCGACACGGTATCCAGTATATGTCTAGTTGCACAGATATGGAACGATGAAGCCTATATTTATCGACACGGTAGCCAGTATATGTCTAGTTGCACAGATATGGAACGATGAAGCCTATATTTATCGACACGGTATCCAGTATATGTCTAGTTGCACAGATATGGAACGATGAAGCCTATATTTATCGACACGGTATCCAGTATATGTCTAGTTGCACAGATATGGAACGATGAAGCCTATATTTATCGACACGGTAGCCAGTATATGTCTAGTTGCACAGATATGGAACGATGAAGCCTATATTTATCGACACGGTAGCCAGTATATGTCTGGTTGCACAGATATGGAACGATGAAGCCTATATTTATCGACACGGTATCCAGTATATGTCTAGTTGCACAGATATGGAACGATGAAGCCTATATTTATCGACACGGTAGCCAGTATATGTCTAGTTGCACAGATATGGAACGATGAAGCCTATATTTATCGACACGGTATCCAGTATATGTCTAGTTGCACAGATATGGAACGATGAAGCCTATATTTATCGACACGGTAGCCAGTATATGTCTAGTTGCACAGATATGGAACGATGAAGCCTATATTTATCGACACGGTATCCAGTATATGTCTAGTTGCACAGATATGGAACGATGAAGCCTATATTTATCGACACGGTATCCAGTATATGTCTAGTTGCACAGATATGGAATGATGAAGCCTATATTTATCGACACGGTATCCAGTATATGTCTGGTTGCACAGATATGGAACGATGAAGCCTATATTTATCGACACGGTATCCAGTATATGTCTAGTTGCACAGATATGGAACGATGAAGCCTATATTTATCAACACGGTATCCAGTATATGTCTAGTTGCACAGATATGGAACGATGAAGCCTATATTTATCGACACGGTATCCAGTATATGTCTAGTTGCACAGATATGGAACGATGAAGCCTGTATTTATCGACACGGTATCCAGTATATGTCTAGTTGCACAGATATGGAACGATGAAGCCTATATTTATCGACACGGTATCCAGTATATGTCTAGTTGCACAGATATGGAACGATGAAGCCTATATTTATCGACACGGTAGCCAGTATATGTCTAGTTGCACAGATATGGATCGATGAAGCCTATATTTATCGACATGGTATCCAGTTTATGTCTAGTTGCACAGATATGGAACGATGAAGCCTATATTTATCGAATCCAGTATATGTCTAGTTGCACAGATATGGAACGATGAAGCCTATATTTATCAACACGGTATCCAGTATATGTCTAGTTGCACAGATATGGAACGATGAAGCCTATATTTATCGACACGGTATCCAGTATATGTCTAGTTGCACAGATATGGAACGATGAAGCCTATATTTATCGACACGGTATCCAGTATATGTCTAGTTTCACAGATATGGAACAATGAAGCCTATATTCATCGACACGGTATCCAGTATAAGTCTAGTTGCACAGATATGGAACGATGAAGCCTATATTTATCGACACGGTATCCAGTATATGTCTAGTTGCACAGATATGGAATGATGAAGCCTATATTTATCGACACGTTATCCAGTATATGTCTAGTTGCACAGATATGGAACGATGAAGCCTATATTTATCGACACGGTATCCAGTATATGTCTAGTTGCACAGATATGGAACGATGAAGCCTATATTTATCGACACGGTATCCAGTATATGTCTAGTTGCACAGATATGGAACGATGAAGCCTATATTTATCGACACGGTATCCAGTATATGTCTAGTTGCACAGATATGGAACGATGAAGCCTATATTTATCGACACGGTATCCAGTATATGACTAGTTGCACAGATATGGAACGATGAAGCCTATATTTATAGACACGGTAGCCAGTAAATGTCTAGTGGCACAGATATGGAACGATGAAGCCTATATTTATCGACACGGTATCCAGTATATGTCTAGTTGCACAGATATGGAACGATGAAGCCTATATTTATCGACACGGTATCCAGTATATGTCTAGTTGCACAGATATGGAACGATGAAGCCTATATTTATCGACACGGTAGCCAGTATATGTCTAGTTGCACAGATATGGAACGATGAAGCCTATATTTATCGACACGGTATCCAGTATATGTCTAGTTGCACAGATATGGAACGATGAAGCCTATATTTATCGACACGGTATCCAGTATATGTCTAGTTGCACAGATATGGAACGATGAAGCCTATATTTATCGACACGGTAGCCAGTATATGTCTAGTTGCACAGATATGGAACGATGAAGCCTATATTTATCGACACGGTAGCCAGTATATGTCTGGTTGCACAGATATGGAACGATGAAGCCTATATTTATCGACACGGTATCCAGTATATGTCTAGTTGCACAGATATGGAACGATGAAGCCTATATTTATCGACACGGTATCCAGTATATGTCTAGTTGCACAGATATGGAATGATGAGGCCTATATTTATCGACACGGTGAGCTCGATATCACATCCATTTAATTTATCAAAATTTCAATAGAATCATAATTTATATTACCAATGAGTTCCAGAAGGAATAATTAGATGACCTGATTGACCCACAAACTGAGGCGACACAAAAATTGTATCATTATCAAAATTATTGTTCCGTTATCAGAATAAACCACTCGAGCAATCTTCCCTCAGGATGACGTGATACCCCCCCCTCTCCCTATCACCCCCCTGACTCCACCAACCCACAACCATCGTCACTTTCTTCGCTGTCTTTTAACCAGGCTTTTGCATGAATTAGATTAGTTATGCTAATCAAAGATTGGCCCGAACATTCAAATGCCGTCATATTTGAATACGAGTTGAGATATACATAATTCATATCGGCCCGTTGGCGCACAGACCTCTACGAAAGATAACCCATTTGATTGATTCAGGCGGTAATTATATAACCTCATACATCACATTCACAAATTAGGGCTCATCACTCATTTCATTTCATGCAATTTATTCCATCTCCATCTTCTGTTGAGGGGAAGGAATGAACATTGCAAAGGTGACTTATCAGAATAGAAAATATCAACATTCGTGTATTTGGTTTTTTCATTGGTAGTAATATCCGGAAATAACAATAATTGAGAATATACTTGTGTTCTGTGAATTTGAAAACTGAGAACTTGTATCTGTGACGATAGAGTATGGTCACAGATAGCTCTATTCTGGTGTCAAAGTTTATTGTTTGCAGTTCAAAATGGTATGTATGAGGAATATTATTCAAATCCTCGAAGTTTTAAAACACTTCACAGTTTAAAAACAATCAAGCGACGCTCCATAGGAGTTTAACAGAACGATATCAGGGAAAAAATCAATTGTGTCAAGAATCAGTAAATGTAGACTGATTGAATAAGGTTTGTCCCGTTATTTTATAGGTGATATAAATTCAGTATTTCATTTGTATTCGATTTTTTATTTTTCACCAATGAAATGAAATTGTATGTGATCAAAAGACCGCTGAATGGATGAATCACATTACATCACAGTCTCAATTATCGTCTCCATCTTCAACCTCAATTGATTGGGAAACAATTATCAATATCAATAAATAGATGGCATATATCATGAATAATTTGGATGAGTGATGACAAAGAATTTCTTTTCCTTTCTTGAGGAGGTTGATGATATAGTTTCTTTATTGAGTCAAGTTAAAATACATAAATGTTGTACATTGCTGTTTATACCCCATTAAGATTAGGGGGTAAATCCTATCTTGTGCTGGGGTAATTGACATAAAGTAAATTTAGACATGAATTGATTATGAAAGAATGGAAAGTATATAAATGTTTAGTTGTGAAACTATGACACGGTTGATGCCTGATTAAATTTACAGTATAGTATAACGATGTAATTTTTTTTTTAAAACCGAAGTCACTAAACCTAAATATCAAACTAAAACTAAAACTAGAACTAAAATGTGATGATGATTAACAGTATGAAGTTAACAGATAAATATTAACATTAACAGATCTAGTAGATTAACACATTGGCAGATTAACAGTAACAGATTAACATATGAATCTATGCAAGTAAGATACTTCGTTGATTTATGTCTGATATGTGTACGATTTAATGATGTTGGGCATTTAATCATTACTTATTTATTTACTATTATTATTATTATCGTTAGTCGGTATTGTAGTACAAGAGAGAGTTGTGACATCACGGAGGGTTTATGATGTGATCCATGAAATTTAGTGTTGTGGAATTCAGCCATTTTCTGGTCTGAAGAGAAAATAGATTTGAAGATTTGATATTTTTAATTTCGGCTGGAAGTAAGTTATAAAGTTTTGGACCAAGGTAAGAGCTGTGACGTTGAGACAAACCCTTCCTGACCCTCAACTCATTTATTGAGTTGTTGAGTGAGAGTCTGGTAGGCCTATTGTTGATATTTTTTGTAGTTTTAATGAATATGCTGTTTGATTTACTCGAGTGAATGTATTTGATTAAAAAATACCCGTAAAGTTTACGAATGGGAAGCACATTGGTTTCTTTGTATACCAATTCAGTTGGGTAGCAAGAGTCCTTTTTTAGCATCACTTTCAGGATTGAATTTTGTATTGTTCTAAGGCCTGAAGTGTGTGCATTATATGCCCCGCCCCAGCCAATAATTCCATACTGGATGATCGATTGAGCAATAGCGTAATACACGGTTTTCAGAACATTGAAGGTCAAGATATTTCTTAAAGAGTAGAACTTTTGAAGAGCAAAGCGTAGTTTCTTAACAATCGTATTTATGTGATAATTCCAGCGTAGATGTTGATCAATAGTTATCCCTAAATATTTAGTTTCAGCTGATTTAATTAAATGGTGACATTTGCAATTACTGGTTCCAATTGTGCAGTTAATGTTGTGAATTTTGAGGACTGATTCTATTGGTTGAGAGTTGAGTTTTGGTGAGAATGTAATATACATCGTCTTTCCTTTGTTCAATGTTGAGAGATTGTTTATTAACAATGTATAAATGTTGTTTAATTCATTCTCAGCCGTTTTGTGAAGTTTGTTCCATGATTGTTCGCTGAATAATAATACTGTGTCGTCTGCAAATGTATATATATATCCTCTCAATTTAGTACAGCATAGTTCGTTTATGTATATCAAGAAAAGTAGTGGTCCAAGTACTGTACCTTGTGGTACACCAAATTCAATCACTCTCTCTTTGCTTATAACATCATGCACCTTGACATATTGTTTACGATTGGTTAAATAGTTTATTATTAGGTCTAAGGCTATACCCCTGATGCCACAATTGTGAAGCTTTTTGAATAATATATCATGGGCTACCGTATCAAAGGCTTTGGCGAGATCCAAAAATATTGCAAGTGGTTTATTTCCTTTGTCAATTTCCGAGTGTATTTTAGTTGTTAGATTAATTATTGCGTCTTGTGTGCCCATACAATTTCGGAATCCAAATTGGTTCGGAGATAGTATATTGTGTTTTTCAAGGAAGTCAGTGATACGAGTTTTAATACAACGTTCATGAATCTTGGAGATATTATTTAATAGTGATATTGGTCTGTAGTTTGTTAAAAGTGATTGTTTGCCTTTCTTGAATACTGCTTTTATTATTGCTGTTTTTGAAGTGTTGGGGAAAATGCCAGTTGAAAAGCTTAGGTTAATTATGTGGATTAGTGGTTCCGCTATAGAAGGTTTGATGGCTTTCAGTATCCTTGTGGATATATTGTCAATTCCTGGTGCTACGTTCACATCCAGATCATCAATGATGTAAATTATTTCTTTTTCTGCTGTGTGTTTGTTTGTTTGTTTGTTCGTTTGTTCATTTGTTTGTTTGTGACCACTCCACAGGTCACTCGGTTTGACAGATCATCATGAAACTTTCTCTGGACACACGGACTATTCAACCCAGAGCTGTATATTATTTAGTTATTATTATAGCTGTATTGATTCGAGTCAAATCGGTCGAACCATTCATCATGTTCTCATCCTAATTCTCCCTGACGACCTCAACAACGTCTGGGTTATATGGGGGTACGATTAATCAAGTGATATCAAAAATACGAGGACATGATAGGTTGAAGGACGTTTACAGAAACGCATGCCTTATGCGGTACTCGAACTCACGCCTAAAAAAGTCCCATCGTACAGTTTCCAAGAAAATAATTTTGATATTGAAATATATCTGAAACAATCGGCATTCCCACATAATTCGCTCAGATAATATGTATGCATCATAGGAGAATTATATCCGAATGGGAGCAGCCATATTGGATGATATAATTTGATAAACGCTGGATGTTTTTTATTCATCAAATGGATGTTGGTGATAGAGAACAGTGTTGCCAAGATACACGGCTCTTTTGACACGATAATTGCCATGTCAAGGTCATCATACATGAGTCAAGGTGTGTATGGTTCTCAATTGAACTTCAAATAAATATCTCGCTCAACTAACAACGCATTGTTTCATTTGTCCTCCAGGACCCGGCCCTTCCACCGAGCCGTGACGTAGAATGCTGCATTCGCCTGGTATAATTGCACAGTGGAGGCGCCCAGTTATATATATTTCGAAATGATCTATCATTTCGCGGAATAAATAGAAATGCTGTGCCATTTTCTGTATTACAGAAATGTTTTGAATAATTCCACGAAATGCTCATCGAATCATCCTACCCAGTCTCCATACACATCCCCCCTCCACCCCTCCCCCCCTCAACCCTGAATATCCTCCACCCGAACAGTCAACCTTCCTTCAATTACAGCCTAATTATACACATAGGCCTACACGCGAATTCACTAATATTGTACGTCGACGGAAAGGTTGAATTTATAATTGAATCACACATTTCACGGCATCATTTTCATCCTTTCTAACGACCTATATTCGCTTCATACACTCCTCTCCACCAGAGTCGGAGGTTGTCTACCATCACAACAGAAATTAATTCAACATTCGAATTCCCAAAGCTTTGGCATTCTGAGCTGTGATGACGAGTTACGCGTTTGGAAACAGAACTACGTTTTTCAAATTTGTTGAATATGTGTTATGCTGTGAGTTCATCTGGATGATTCATGTGATTTTTTTGATTTTCCAGTTGGCGGAACCGATTCATCCCACTAGTAAATAAGTGTATCATTTTGTCGTCATTCCATGAGAATAAACAGTCACTGCAGTGGATTTGAATTTCCCTTGAAATATGTCATGTATGTGCTAATTAGTGTTCGAATTCACTTGAATGGTGCAATTTACTGTTTTTAATTGTTCATCGAAAAATTGAGCTGAAAATATGGTGTATTTCACGATTTTTCATTAACATAATGATGCAATTTGTGTTCATGAATGCAACCATGAACATTGGAGGATGAAGTGGAATCAATCTCAATCTTCATAACGATTCGTTTTCTCGGTTTTCATTGTAATTCATGTACGGTTGATATCATACCCCATACTCACTATCCTAGAACATCGAGGATCTGACAACAGTTTTCAACAGATAATAACGATGTTCATTTTCCTAATTTCGGAGAAAACTAGTAACCATCATCTCAATTTTCAGAAATTTTGATCGATGAATTGTCCTCCAAGACCCGGGCCTTCTTCTGAGTCTTGACGGAGACGATAATCGAGTATGTTCATATTTCTTTACACAATCGGCAATGTCCTCGACATGTGTTATACGGTCTCTGGAGCAACAACATTGATTTCAATTTCTGAAAAGGGAGATGAGGATTTCTGGTCTTCTTCGAGATTGAGAAAATGAATAGGTTCTCATCAATTATGATCCAGTTTCTGGGTTGTTATGTGAATTAAGGGGGTAGCTAGCACCAGTCGAACGTATATGATGATATTTCACAATTACTTGGATATTTCCTGTACTCAGTTGTGGTCTTGATCCGAATCAATCTTCCACGAACAATTCTTCTTCAGATGTTTCACATGACACATTTTATCTCATTCTTCTCACATATGGATACATATATATATATATATATATATATATATATATATATATATATATATATATATATATATATATATATATATATATATATATATATATATATATATATATATATATATATATATATATATATATATATATATATATATATATATATATATATATATATATATATATATATATATATATATATATATATATATATATATATATATATATATATATATATATATATATATATATATATATATATATATATATATATATATATATATATATATATATATATATATATATATATATATATATATATATATATATATATATATATATAATATATATATATATATATATATATATATATATATATATATATATATATATATATATATATATATATATATATATATATATATATATATATATATATATATATAATATGAATATAAATATATATATATATATATATATATATATATATATCCATATATATATATATATATATATATATATATATATATATATATATATATATATATATATATATATATATATATATATATATATATATATATATATATATATATATATATATATATATATAAATATATATATATATATATATATATATATATATATATATATATATATATATATATATATATATATATATATATATATATTTATATATATATATATATATATATATATATATAAATATATATATATGTATATATATATATATATATATATATACATATATATATATATATATATATATATATATATATATATATATATATATTTACAGTGATTAATTTGTATCGGAAAGCACCGGAACGACGTTCCGGCTCCTTTCTTGGAACCAGAACCCACGTTCCGGTTTAAAAATGATAAAAATCAAATGATGGCAGATTTCTAATAATTTCTCAATACTTCTAACATGCAATATAATTCTGACGAATGAATAAATGATCATTTTGTATGAAGAGAGGGTGGAATAGCTCACGGTATCCCACAGAATGAAACGGAAGTTGGATAACGATCT
>OZ023337.1:6530543-6553043 GCA_964007535.1 Brachyptera risi
TATATATATATATATATATATATATATATATATATATATATATATATATATATATATATTATATATATATATATATATATATATATAATATATATATATATATTATATATAATATATATATATATATATAGATATTTATTTATATATATATATATATATATATATAAATATATATATATATATATATATTATATATATATATATATATATATATATTATATATATATATATATATATATATATATATATATATATATATATATATATATAGATATATATATACGTGAGGATTGAGAGTAGATTGAATCATTGAAGTCTTGTATATTATTGTATATCCTCATATCCTTCTACTATTCAAATTGAAATTTTCTGAGAAAATGGCATCAAAAGGTAATTTTTGTAAAAGAGAGCCAATTCTTATTTTGATTATTTGTGTTTACGAACCGTCAAAAGCTTGTTTTTAGAGATTGCACGCACACAGGAGCTTGTTACTCTTATGCGGGCTTCTCTCCATTTATTTGAATTCTTCTTTCATTTACCTGTTCATTATTATTCCATTATGTGCCATTAACTATTATCATTTTGTATTGTACTACTATTGAAGAGAATACAATTTTATTATAATAATAATAATAATTTCTCGAGTAACCTTCATCCATTTATATCGGGTTCAAGAAACGACGCACCATACTGATGACCTCGATCTATTGGCGTCGGTGAATGCTGAAAGAGATGTTGGGATGATGCAATGAAGAGGTTATTTTTGGGGGCGATTTGGAGAGTGGTAAGAAGCCGGTTTGTGGCCATGTTACTAAGGGACCATCACAGTATTGACCTAAGTGACGTAGACAAATCACTGAAAAACCCTGTCAGTTGGTCTACCATGGCGGAAATCAAACTCCGGGCTCCTGAATGACGGTTCAGTGTATTAACCACTCGGCCACTCGTCTCAGCCTTAAGAGCCCGCATCTTAGCTGAGCATGTTCCTCTTCGAAATGCTCAACCCAAGTTCGTTGTGCGTTTAAAAGTTTGGTTGTGGGTTGAAAAGTGAAAAAAAAATAATATCGGAAGAGTTCCAGTAACCACCGCTAGATGGGGGAGTTTTTCATTTCATAATTTGGACAAAATCTAGTTACATTACACATTTTGGCCAAGGAAATTGGGAAAACTGTGGAATAAAAGGCAAATCAGGATCTCAAATATTGATAAGCAAAGTTGAACTCAAGGATGTGCGTTTGTAATATATTCCTACTATCATTCAAAAACCGGGAATGAAGCAATGAAAACCATCAAATTAGGCACATTTTGATTCAATTATTGCTCCATAATAGAACTATTCTTCATTTTTCGACTAGGCATATCTGATCGTGACAGTATTGTTTATTCATTGCATTTTACCGCAGGTCCGTAGTATTTGTAGTTATTGAGATATATGTGGCGAAAGTGGACCCTGTAAATCTGTCCAAGATGCGGGCTCTTAAGTAGCCAATGTATAACAATAGTTTTCCAGGAATACAGACAATTGTGGAATTTGTGTAGAAATATATTTAATATTCAATCAAGAGTCGAGATTTGAATTATTGTTTTCTAGTTGATTTATTTTTCTCGATTGACCATCAATTAGCAATCCCCTGAATTTTCATCGTCTTTGTTGATATATTTGAAATGTTGGAACTTTCAGTTGTTTTCTCCTCTCTTGTATTGAATATCATCAATTGATGAGCAAAGGCTAACTGAATAACTGATCTCATCATGAAGTTATATGGGTGGAGGCGCCGTGTTTTCAAAAGATTCAGACACATTATTGTCGACAGAGGACAATATTCACCACCTATCATTCCAATCATGTTCGATTCACAAATCGTAGCTTCTACATTCAACATATTGAATATCATATTCATACATCCATCGGAATATCCGATGATGTTGAATTGATTTATTGAATCGAAAGTGAACGATTTTCAACTGAAAAAAAATTAATTGTCAAGAAATCAGAATTCAAAATCAAGATGCAACAAATATAATCAGCTTGTCGCTTTCATGAGAATAAATTCATACATATACAAACAAATGTCTTGTTTACGTTTGTTGAGGTCTACTTTCGAATATATCGTATAGTTCCAGATACATGGATCAAAAGAAGCATATATTCAAATATTGAAGTATTAATGGAGAAAAAAATTGAAACCCACATGTCTATTGAAAAACAGAATAACTGTAATAAAAATTGTTTCACTTCCTATATTTTTTTCACTCAACATATTAATCGTGCTCCTACATTTTTTCCCAGCTCTGCTGTGAACATGCAATATTGTTAACAGCCAGACCGATATATCATCATAAGCCTGCTGCCAGCAACAATACCACCACTACAAAAAAAAATGTTTATCTTTCCTATGAAATATGAACTTCCCATGTGCCTGGCTCGTGTAACTCTACACTGGCTACACACGCATGCCTTTTTATTACCCATTATATATGGCATTCCTTTAATCGTAAATTGAATACGTTTTTACTATCCGCATTAGATTATACTGGAATAATGTAACCAAGGAAAAATGTAAATTCAGAGATATATCATTTTTTCATTTCTATACTGAACTCATAATTGATGTTAGTTGGAATGATTATGATAACATGCACGAATAAATATTTGCTAGCGTTTGTGGCAGTGAGAATGACACAATCGGGTCAATGTTTTCAACGAATTAATATTCAATTATCCCATTCATAATCAATTTTCCATTGTTGATTTCATTATATATTCTACATCCTTCAGAAACAATAGAAACGAGCCGTATGCTGCGTGAGGAATAACAACGATGTCATTCTATACAAAATACAGGAATGATTATCATTTTAAATTCAATTGAATTCAATCATCACAAAAAGTTGACATGCTTTTTCTGGAGAAATCACTTTTGAAGTTGGTAGACATTGATGCACAAGAGTGGCTTTCAATGCATCGATTGAACCGATTGGCTGCATTGGAGCCTGATTCCACCCGGACCATTCGATATCAAAGAGGATAATATATCCCCATTAACGGTCTGTTACTTCATATACATATTTACTTCTTGATTCGAGAACTTTGATTTATTGGATGAGCGAAGCGAAGACTCAATTTCGCCATACCCGGAAAAAAGTGCCTGTTTTTTTTTTCGCGCTCCACAGGTCAGACGAAGATTCAAAATCAGCTGAAACTTGGCACACAGGAGTATCCTTATTTAATTCGATACTGTATAGTTTTGAGGAGCGATCGGTTGAACCACTTCTGACAAAACTCATTCCAAAGTTTTCAAAAATCTCATTAGAATAACCCGGAGGAAAAAATTCGTGAAAATATTTCATCTTAGAGGATTCAAATTCTTGGAGAATCTCAATCTAATAATGATACACATTATTTCGAACTTTCACTCAAATCGG
The DNA here is from genome assembly GCA_964007535.1 of Brachyptera risi. Lineage (NCBI taxonomy): Eukaryota > Metazoa > Arthropoda > Insecta > Plecoptera > Taeniopterygidae > Brachyptera > Brachyptera risi. Next base: position 6,533,970 of record OZ023337.1, read on the forward strand.
ATCAGCCGTTTCGATGTAAAAAAATATATAATTGATGAGCGTAGCGAAGTTTCCATCCCACTCTTATAGGGCTTTGTATGTGTGTTTTTTTTTTTTTTTTTTTTTTTTTGTAAGCACTCCACAGGTTGCAAGGGTTGACTGATCAACATGAAACTTTTTTTTAACACGCAAACTCATCCAACTCAGAACTGTATAGTTTTTGGGATGAATCGGTTGGACCGATTTTGAGAATCATCATCTCAAAGTTTCTAAAAACCCCATAAGATTTGGCTGGGCGGAAAATGTTGAAAAATAAAATCTCTCCAAATGGGATGAAATTTTCTCTAAATGTGTATACATGGATTCTACACATTATTACGATTTTTAAGTAATTCTGATCAGTCGTTTCAAAGAAAAAAATGAAATGACTGATAATATTCATAAAATATAATATCATGAAAATTGTGACAGAATTAAGTTGTCAAGATTCACTGCTTTCTAGATTCAAGAGTTGACCAACAATGAAGTATTTTTCATATGCGTCAAGGTGTGTAGAATACCAGAGTCAATGAAGTGGCAAGAGTAGAACTACTTTAACGACTTTAATAGCTTATTCAGATATCAAGGTGTGTAGAATACCAGAGTCGATAAAGTAGCAAGGGTAGAACTCCTTCAAGGACTTTTATACCTTATTCAGATATCTCGCTCATCTTACAACGCATATTTCGCGTTTGACTAGTGTAATTTTTGTTAATTATTCAAAGCTATGAAGATACCTATTGAATCAAAGCAACAAGTGTCACCACTTGATTTTAAACGATTAAAACAAAGCCTTCTTTATTATCATATGAATTAATAATGGAAAATAAGATGGTAGTGATGTAATGGTTTGGATCTCAAGGTGTATATATATATATATATATGTGTATATATATATATATATATATATATATATATATATATATATATATATATATATATATATATATATATATATATATATATATAATAACCAATCCAAAGATAAGTTGATATGTTCCAGCTCATCCATCAACGCAGCAACACATAACGCGTTTGCTCAGTTTTGAACATTTGATAGACTATTTTACCACTAAGATAGTCGATAGTTAGTCACTGAAGCAATAGCTAGCGGATAACGTGTTATAAACTTTGGTCACGTGTGATTCATCAGTCAGTGGAGTGAGGATTGAGAGCTCGCTATGAAAGCTTCCTGATATCCGGAACTTCAGAAATGGTAGATTGGCGATTGCATTGAGTATTCATGTTTCATATTTTAGTTATATCATTTGTGATATCATTTGCTCCTATTAAGTCCCGTTTACTCACGAGCTTTGTGCCACGAGCAACATGCTTTGTGCAACCGACAACATGCGCTGACCAATCAGAGAACGAGTTCCTTCCGGTTACATGAACACGTGCAACATGCGCCAAGATATCGACTCGGTTCATCTCTGCTTCTGTTTTCTTCTTGCAACCGCGCTGAGACCAACAATACGTCACAATATTCATCACGGCCACTTTTGTTTTTGGAACTGTCAGAACCAACTTCACGACTGATATTCATGCACGAGATGTTATATCAGTTTTTGATACTTCTATCTGAGTATTTGATGGTCCAATAGTATCAAAAAGCTCATAAATATTGATTGGATGTATAGGGTATGAGTTTTAATATTTCTTCGTGGTAACATAACCACAATTTGAAGTCTGGCTTTGGCGTCGTCACGGTGCTCAACAGTAAACGTGTTCGTGAGCCGAGCGCATGTTGACCGTTGCTCGAAGCATGCTGCTCGTAGCACAAAAGCTCGAGAGTGAGAACGTACCTTTAATCGTATCATCATGTACTATCACTGTCAACAGAGTGTTCACTGTATTCAAACAAAAATGAATACATACTTATGTGAATACATCTATTGATAGTTTGTAGTGTTGAACTTTGAGTTAGTTATCAAATGTTATTCAGAGCGCTTACATCCTCGTAATCAGACGGCATAATGATTTATCTCTCTCTGTTTTCGATCTAAAGTTGTTTCCAATTATCGTCATTTGATTGGGTCTTTCTCTTCTTCGAACGTTGATGAAATCACGCTCCAGCATCAGTGAAGTGAACTAAACATATTAATATTAAGAGCAATCAAATTTGTATATCCATGAGAATAACAAACTGGAGATGAGTTTGTTGTATTTTCATTTTCCATTTTATTTATACCTTGTGGATTTCATAAGTGTCTGTATGACTCTTATCGTGAAGAGGGGGGATAGGATGTGGGAAGGAAGCGGTCGTGGCATATATTGTGGGAACCATCCAGGCATAAGCCTAGACTATAGAGGGAAACCACGAAAAACCACTGTAAAAGTGGGCGGTGGCGGGGATTGAACCAGGTCCGATATATCCCTTCACCTCCCAGATCATATGAAGCGGATGCGTTAACCAATCAGCTACATGTGCCGGTGAATGTTCCATTCGGTCATGTCCCATTTCCGCAGTGCGGTCTCCGTTTCATTTCTGAAAAAAATTATTTCTTCGAAAATGGTGATATTTAATCCAATCAATGGTATTGGTTCACCAGGAAGAAACGGAATTTCATGAAATAATGCATGAATTGATGTAATTGCATGGGTTGAAAGATGTGAAATAGATGTTTGTTCAATATACATCTTTGAAAATTTGTGTCTAAATGATGAACAATCATTTTGAAGAACATCCTGAGAGATTGGAACCATATAGCTTGACAATGTTGAATCGAATAGAAGAAGACAAATGTCTTCGAGGAGATTGATGATATATATCACTTGATACAAAGTTTGATGGAATTCTTCATCAATCTGAACTGAAAAGTAAACAATATCCACAGTTATTTTAATCATTGCTCAGAGTACCAACTTGACAGAACAGCTGTAATTGAAGTCGAAACCTCTTATCGCATGGTCATGCATGTTATTCATTCCAATTATCAGAATATGGCTCACTAAACTTGATAATATCGGTCCTCGAAAACATCAGTGTGATTGTTCACCTCAATTAAGAGTATAATATAGAACTTGTAGTCTTCCTTTTGACTGTCCCACTTTGCTCTCAGGCAAAAACTCGTGGCCAAGTTCTCGAAAACAACTAACAAGAATGAGATAAAATGAACATGAAAAGGATTCATTTCATGGAATCAAATCTGCCGTGAATTGAATAGAACAAAAATGAGTGTAGATTGTCTTTTTCTGTTATCTCAAATAGATAATACTATTTCAAAATGTGTAATTCATTTCAAGATGATACCTATACACTAATCACAATCTCTCACCATGATGATATAGTAACACCTATTTATTAATTCCTGTGTTTCCTAAATTTGCAGCTACTGGAAGTATATTATTGTAATACAAATTACTTTCAGCCCGCAAACAAGAATATTATTTTCTTAAGCGGGCTTCTGTTCTGTATTATTTTGTTTCTGTTTTGTATAATGTTATTGATCTGTATGCATCAGTTTATCTACAATATTCATTTATCAAAGCTGATTATTGCATGTGTACTATTACCATTCGAATTTTTTTTTCATTGATCATTACTGTTACCTCCTTTGTATACTGTTCATTACTTTCAGAATCAATTGCTTTTGTCTTTAAGTTTTGAACTTCAAGTATTTATTTGTATCTGTTTTTTTTGTGCCCTTCAAGAGGCCTATAACAATGTATGAAATGAACAATGTAATTACTGTAACAGAATAAAATGAATTTTCGAATTTGAATTCGATGGATAATACCATTGAGTTATGTGCATGTTGACTCTTCCATTTTGAAACAAAACTCTCAACATAAGTTGCAAACTTGCAATACACATTCGTTCCCATGTACAGTGATCAAACTATATGAAGACTAATAATAAAAACGGAATTATATATAAAAAATATAAACACACGTCAAAACAACATAATTTTCCATGTAATTAAATAACAGAGTGAATGCAATTCTTGGCTTGCATATAACATGCACACTAAAATGCACAATTACACCAGCTGTGATTGCATGGGTCATGAGGAAAGAGATTGCATGTGGCGAGTTCATTTCATACAAGTGTTCATACGACTGAACTGACGGGTATACTCGCGGTCACATGAAATGTCTTCCTTTCTTAATTTTTCATAATATAAAAGTGAAGATATCAACATTCGTGTGTTTTGTGTCCAGATTTATATCACAGAAAACGTCATGGACTAATTTGTTCCGGACGTTCAGAAACCGAAAGACTTTTATTTAATTAGAATAGGGTGATAAGATCGTCCTTGTGGTGCTTCGTCCAAACGATCCCCTTTTCCATCCATAGCTTCAATTGGGGAACAATGATTTCTTATCAAGTTTCGATGTTATTAAAAAAAATGTATGTATTATTGAAGATAAATTTGAATCGAAACTACAAATTATGTACATGTGAATTCATTGAAAACAGACCTACTTGTGATGGATACAAACGATCTTGGATCATAGCTATCGTACCGATAGCTGATCAACAGCGTTCAGAAACTGTGCAACCTTACCGATATCCATATGCTAGACAACATGAATATTCTGGCAAAGCAGGGCAAATCACATTAGTCTCTTCTATATCGCAGATATTCTGTATCGCAATTTGCATGACACGCTGGAATCGCATACTTCACAAACTTCACATGAATGAAAATGGAAAGGCAAAAACACGTGTTGATACATTTTCCTGATGACCATTTTTTCTCGCGACAATTGAGTTTCATTTGTGGGACAATCTCGCGGTAATTGATGATAAAACAGTTTACTGCTCGATCGAAAAAAAATGAACTTCTCTCCTTCAATCATATCTATTGTCTCGTTTATTATCATTCACCTCCACTTTTCTCTCTCTTGTCAGCTTCCTCCATATACTTGAAGCATCCATGACCATTGACATATATGGCAAAGAACACGGACGTGAGCATGGGTACGAAATGCAGGGACCCGAACCGGAACCGGAACCGGAACCGGAACCCGAAAAAATCCGTATTTTTTGGGAACCGGAACCAGAACCGGAACCTTTATCATTGATTTTCAAGAACCGGAACCGGAACCGGAACCCCTACAAATCTTGGGTTCTTTTCGGTTCCATAAAGGTTCTCAAAACCTAATTCAGACTCATTATTCACTCATTTTGTTTAAAACTTTTTAGTTATTTTTTTTTACAGACATTAAAAAATGAATCCTTTTCACGGGATTGTGCCAAAAACGACCGTTGATTCATTTTGTGTCCACGTTTTTGTTCGGGGAAAATACATTGACATTTGAGAGTATGCCTCTATAAAGGAACACAGCTCTCTGAGAATCGTTCTTTGGCGGTGCCCTCGTAGATGTATAACTTCTAAGTAATGCACCAAACATAATTAACCGATATCAGAGCGTGTGGCCAGTTTGGTCGAGTTTCCGCTATTTCGGGAATTTCTCCTGTTTCACCATTTCTGTATACATTTTGTCAGAAGAGAAGGTGTAAAGGAGGAACCTCGAAAGTCGAAACCCAGTGTGAGGGGAAAGATTTGTCCCCGGCAGATGGACAAACAAAACAAAGTGTCAAGAACCACCAAAAATAGACGAACCACCACAAGCAAGGAAAAAAAAATGAAATCATTCAGCAAGTGGAACCGGAACCGGAACCGGAACCCTTATTCACACTATGGAACCGGAACCGGAACCGGAACCTTTCAAATCGTGGAACCGGAACCAGAACCGGAACCGTTATTTGAGAAAATTAAGAACCGGAACCGGAACCGGAACCTTTATTCATTTCGGTTCGGGTCCCTGACGAAATGACCTTTCTGTCGACGCACATTCGAATACCATCAATTTCCAATCACAACTCAATACCCAAAGATCCAATAATCCACTCTGATATTTCTGAGTTCTGGAGAGAGTCTGTATTAGCAATGATACAATCAGGATTGCAATAATAATTGCGGTGCCCCATCCAAACTATCTTACTTTTCACCCTCAGCCTTAATTGGGACACAATGATTTTGTGTCAAGTTTTGAAGTTATTGAAAAAAAAAAGCAATAGGCATGAATACATCCGGAGGTATAATTATACTCACTGCGTTTTGGAAAGCACGCATTTTCATTTCAACATATTGACCTCTCCATGTCGACCGTCTTCTTCTGTAGCTCAGTCAGCTAAGACAGCACCTAATATATTGTGGTGCTCGACGGCGTGGGTTTGAGTCTCACATAAAAGATGGGTTTCGTAAACATCCTCTCACTCATCATTACTTCATGGTTTTATTATCACTGCTCATTCGTATCCCCGTATAGACAATCTGTTGGTGGGGTTGTGGATCAAGCAATTATCATCATCACTCTATGTAGCCGTGACTGTACCTGATGATTGTGTTCTCGAGTTATAGTGAGATTCAGAAGGCAGTGCATGTATGTGGCAGACACTCCATTTCCTCGTGTGGTAGAAAACCCAGTCTCGCGTTCATCTTTTGTCTCCATTATTACATCTTGTACTGTTGCAACCAGGGACATGTAACTGATACGGATCGGAGATGTATATTTAGTTCACTAGTTTGGAAGTAATAATGATATATTATCTCAAATAAACTATACGTGTTTTCTCTTTATTGAATTTGTGTTATACAATACCGCTCACAAATTATCATAAGAACACTGTTATTTCGCCAAATCGACTCGAATGTAGTTTTTATAGATTCGATTCCATGGAAGTATCTTGGAAGTTGACCCAATTGTATTCAATTAGAATTCTTATCTTGCGCATGATCACTGTATTTGTACTAATTCTATACTGATCATTTCTGAGAATAATTATCCTCACCATCACGCCACAACGAACCAGATGCTCCACGTATTCGTGTTCAATTACATGAGAAAAACATCCACCAACAAAATAAACAGATGGATCCGAAATAATTGTGGGTTGTTGTATATAAAGGCAATTCACAACAATATTCACGCGAACACACCTTATATACTTCGCCAGATTCGTCAAATAATTGAACTGGATATAATTATATTTTCAATCGACACATTCACCATATGTATTCTCTTGATAGACTGGGTTCTGACGTTCATTTTCATTCCTCTGTCTCTTCAGGGTTTTCAGGAGAAGTTCGTGAAATAATTCAGTATATCAGAGGGTCATCACAGTACGACTTGGAACTGTTTCGAGAGATCATATCGGGAAATAAAGTATGAAAGCAGTATTACCTCATACTAACAGCGTGGTCACAGTCACCTTGAACCTTGATTTGAGTTAGACTAAGTACAATTTTCAGAAAATTATCTGTTCCACTAACAACTCATGGGTGATTATACCTTTCTTTTGAGTACTTAAACAATTATACTGTCCATGTCCTGAAATATTTATAGTTTGTTTCAACTCAAATGATTACGTACAATCCAAGTACATCTTGTACAGAACTGCGTCCCAAAAAGATCATCAAATGAACATAGTGAAGACTTACATCTCAATAACAAACAAAAACCCGACTTCGTTATTATACGTTATGTTCTGTCATTTCGTACTTGGCATACAAGTTAGGCAAAGTCACCAATCGTCTTGGCCTTGGTTTATGCTGATGAATGTCATGGCACTTGGATCTACATACAGACAATGTTGATCCGTTCAACATGTCATTCACAAAGAATGTTGATATTGTTCTTATACATATTTACATTCAGTTTGTAGTCATTTGAATTGAAATTTCCTGAGAAAATGAATAATTCCATCGGAAAAAAAATGACCAGCATCGAGATTGAAATTGGTCAATCATAATCCACAGATTGCGAGGCTATGAATGAATGATCAATTCAATTCAATTTGAATATCATTTTATCATTGTTCATGTGATACAGTTACAAACACACATTTGAACATATAATTTTATTACAATATCATAATACTAAATCAAGGCTCATAATAATTTCGAAATCAGAGTGTGTATTCAACTTTCTGGTATACAGTCTGTCTCACCATTCTGTAGTTACTGTCGGAGATATTTGTAGTTTGCTTATCTATTGTCCGGCGTGAAGGTGAGCACATGAATATCTCAATCATCTCTACAGCTCGACTCACTCAAACTGATACTATCTCGCATATTTCTTGTTGCAATATAACATGTGAATACCAAGAATGATTTGAGTTTTGATTATATAGATTTCTGAAGCGATGAAGCAACGCCGCAGAACAACCCTTACCTACTCACAAACTTGTCCTCAAAATGCGGGACAGAAGAGTTCCTTCCTTACAGTTGAAGTTATGATTGAAATGTTCATACTATTCAGCAGTTAGGTTGATCGATTAGCAAGGCAGTGACTTTAGGATGGTGAGACAGACTTTACATTCCATATCAATACTTTTCTTGTATTGAACCCATACGCTGCGTTTACTTAGTAAAAAAAAACTTTTTAAACTGTACTGACAAAGAGTATTTTATATTTATATTACAAACTATTTCAAGTATCATTACGAACTATATATTGACTTATTCTATGAACATGTATATCTGATGTATGCAGAAATGTTTCACGGAATAAATGAATTATTATTATTATTATTATTAAGGGACAGTACGAATAACGATCTGTTACACATTTAATAAATATATAGTTCCGACAAATCCTTCAACTCGAGTTGACTTCACTTCAAGACTCCACTTCAACTTCCTTAAACACTTATCACTTCACTCTCACTCGACTTCAATTCAACGTCACTCTAATTGTGTATTAATGATTGGATGAGCGTATCAAAAGCTTCCATTCCACATACAGAAATAAGTCGAGATTCATTTGTTTGTATTTTGATGTACGTTGCGTGCAGTATAAAGGATATACAGGAGTGCTGAGACTAATTCAATTTATTCTCCATATTGGTGTCATATTACACAAGATTTAGATTGTTTCTGAGCCAAATCGCTCTGAAAGTTCTTAAGGATCAAATTTGAAGAACATGGAGAATCCTCATGAGAACAGCTCAGTGTAGGAATTTTCATTCCTCAAACTTTATCCGATTGCGATGGAATTTCCACAGAATATTTGTATTGATCCGATACATTTCGATAACGAGTCAAATGATAACAATAGTACCGTTATAATGATAGGAGTAGTGAAATAAAGTCTTCATTCATCATTTATAACAAGAGTTGGTAGATTGAAAAATGGCGAGGCTTAGTCAGGTGACTGTTCTTACACCTAACCTCACTTATAAGAAAATGAACAATTTAATTGATTGAAAGTGATGGTTCAATAATATAGCAAAGATTACAATAGTCATTCTGGGTGAATTCTAACATCATGAAGTTTATTCAAAGAAATAAAACACGTTCAATTTGGAACTAGAAGCTGAATTGTTGTTACTACTACGGCAACCTGCCGCATGTACGGTTTTTCCGTTGCGGTAAACACAAGCTTTTTTTCTTTCGTTCAGAGTACTACGGTAAACGTCAGACGGCAAGTGAGCACGGTCTGCTTTCTGTCAAAATGGACGACAACAGTGAAAAGTTACTTCTTCCACTTCTTTTGAAAAAGAAGGCACTATTATTAGCTGCAACTGCACATTCCCAGAGTGGGAAAAGAAGAGAAAGAAGACCTTGAAGATGGGGTATTCGTCCAATCTTTCGAAACCGAGAAAGATTTGGTATAATTATTACAAACTCAAACCACACATGAGGTTAGAGGACGAGGACAATCAGAAGAGTTGGCGCGCCAAAAGAGTCGACCGCTGAACAGTTGGTTCTACATCCACCGTGCGTAGGAAAAGCGGCCTGAGCGTGCACAGGGCCGTGATCAGGTCGACTACGTCACAAACCGCATCACGGCGAGCTAGCCGTGCGGCAGATGGTTATACAGTTAGGCTGATAACACATTGGACTGTTTATTTTTTATCATTCATTTTTTATTGAGTTTTAACGACGTACTGGCTACGATGTATTGGCGTCGGTGGATGATGAATGAGATGATGGGAAGATGAGATGAAAGGTTATTTTTTTGAGTTTTTTGGATGGTGGGAAGAAGTCGGTCGTGGTCAGTTGTTAAGGAACCATCATAGTATTGACCTGAATGACAGAGGGAAACCACAAAAAAAAAATGTCAGGATGATCGACCATGGCGGAAATCGAACCCCGGTCTCCCAAATAACGGTTCAGTGTGTTACCACTCGGTCACGCGTCTCGGTCATTGGACTGTTGGCTGGTATGGATGAAGTAACAGTTTTGTCGTGGACGTTTTCTTTCCTTCTTGTGTCATGGATATGAATCTTTGGAATAAATTAATGAGGACTAAGATGTGACCTGACGTAGCATACTGATTCTGAAATGGAAATGTCGAAAACTGTGAAGAAGTTCAATTCACGGAGAAGAGATTAGCATGATGTAGTAATAATGAATTTGGGTGGGTCGTTTCAAAGAGGAAGAGCGATGACTGTGGAAAAAGTGTTCAATGTGAACCAAGGTTTGAGAATTGAAGTCAACAGAGGATGGATGAAATTACCGACGCTGGGGGTCATGAGTAGATGCTGATGGTTTCAAAACCAAGGTGTGTACATGACCTCGGAAATGACCCCATGCAGAAATGAATATATAGTGCTCATCCTACGATGCATACGCTGCGATTACCTGCCTCCTTCGATACTATTTGACAAAAATTTCAAAATATTTCAACAAAAACCAACGCAACTCTAATTGCAACTTGGGTCTGATTATATGGAGTTTGATGCAAATCCATACACACTCCTTGCTTCTGAAACTATCAAGCCGTTAGGTCAGCCCGCAAGTGTACGTTTTGTACAGTACATACACATCATCGCGTTTACTGACTAAGGCCTATTTGATATGTTCATTAGATTGTTTCATAATTCTGGCTCATCTTAAACACTCATTTCCACTCTTGATTTTCTGTTTTTTTGTTTGTTTATTTTTATGTTTGTTTGTGAGGCATCTGTGATCTGGGTCAACGTGATTTGAATACTGCATACGTGGCCATTATTCTAAATATTCTGAGCGCATAACCATATTATGCACAAACGAGATAAAGCTTGCATTCCGTATGTTCGCTCGGTGACAATATCGGTCGGCCGTCTATCAGTTCACTTAACACGAACGAGCGGTGGTTTCGAGACGTCAGTACTGAGGAAGAATCCAGTAACTACAGGACATGAAATTGACGGTTTCGACCGCCTGTTTTCTGATGTAGTACGTATGCAAAGGGAGGTTCCGAACCGTCATTATGCGACAGGAATGCTGTGAAATGCATTAGTTATAATTAGATTGTGTCTGTGTCTTTAATCTGCTTGTATCTGGGAGGAAGAGGATCGTTTATCAACCAATTAATTGTGAACATTTTGATTATTAGATAATCTTGCTTCTGGCTACTGAAATATGTGGCTGGAGTTTATTCGATGGGTGTAGCGAAGACTCAATTTCACAGTACTCGAAAATAAAGTGCACTTTTCATGTGTGTTTGTGTTTTTTGTTCGCGCTCCACAGGTCGAATATGAGAAGAAATTATGTTGGAACGTGGCAAACACAGGTGTAATGATCTGATTTGATGATGTGTAGCTCTGAAGCGTGATCGATAGCTTCTTAGAAAACTCATTTCAAAGTTTTGGAAAAAAACACGAAAAATATCCCAGGCGGAGAAAATTCTTGAAAAATATTTTTTCCGGATGAATTCGAATCTCCACGGTTCCTCGATATATAATGATGGTACACCTAATCCAAAATTCTTCAGAAATTGAATGAGTCGTTCCAAAAAGGAAAGAATGGATTTTTTTTCATATCAATCAATGCTGTCAAGAAACCAATCAAGTACAGGCAACATGTGTCATTGATTAATTGACGACTAGTGATTGACCCGCCCACAAACGTCACAAAACAGAACATCCGATCAAATGGGCTTTGTTATGTGGCAAAATTGACATTTACTTATCAGAGTATCTCTAAATTCCCACATGAAGTATAGATCAAGGTGGCCCTGGCGATTAGCCACGCCTATTACTATAGTGGTCAATTCAGAATGATTGAAATTTTTCACGAACGAATCAAGAAGGCAGTGACCATTGTTCAAATCTCAAGGTGTATATATGGTTCGTATATTATATCACATACTTCCTAAAACTATTTGGCACTTACTTTTATTTTCATAATAGTCACAAAGTATCAACCTTTATTTTGGTACATCCATAGGAAGCCATATGCATCTTCGGTGGTTCTGTGGAAATTCTGAAGAATTCATTTTGTTATGTATTTATGTTGTATACATTATTTTGCACTACGGTATTCTGGTAATTTTTATAATATCAATAAAATGAACTTGAACGAGGAAAATGAAAAATTAATGCATGAATAAATGTGCCTGAAAGCTTGTATACAAGCTTCATCTCCTACATAAAGTCGACTGGAGTCGATGAAGTAGGAGACTGCGATAAAACTGTTCCAGCTCTGAAGTGGACATTCCATTCCTACGAAGGGATCATATGAATTCCCCGTGTCTGTTGTTTGCGTAGGGTGAAGCGAGTATTTACATTGAACGTGTTTAACCATATGAGGGTGTTATATAATACTTGACCATTATAATAGCTTTCACAGCTCCCAGTCCAACAATCGATGGAATAATAGCTAGGTCAATAACATAAATCCAACGGATTTCAATTATTAGATATAACTGATGATTACCGTATACCACATTGTAATAACGAGCATGGAGAACACAATCCCACGAATACAATGTATGAACCATCCGATAAATGTATATATATATATATATATATATATATATATATATATATATATTTCTCAATATATACTGAGTTTTAACGACGCACTATACTGATGGCTACGATCTATTGGCGTCGGTGGATGATGAATGAGATGATGGGATGATGAGATGAAAGGTTACTTCATGAGGTGTTTTGGATGGTGGAAAGGAGTCGGTCGTGGTCTGATGTTGAGGAACCATCCCAGTATCAACCTGAACGGCAGAGGGAAACCACAAAAAACCCTTGTCAGGATGGTCGACCATGGCGGGAATCAAACCCCGGTCTCCCGAATGACAGCTCATAGTGTGTTACCATTCGGCCACGCGTCTCGGTGAAGCATTCGAATCTCTTGAAAACATGATATTACATATTATAGAACTTCACTGATTTGTAAACGTTAGCATACCGTGCGTTGTGAATCTATGTGAATGGAAATTTATAATCTCCCCGACCCCCAACAGACTTATCATAGATCCTTATCATATATCATTATCATATATAGACTTATCATATATCATATAGTCCATCTTATCATAAATCACATTCTTCCTTTCTCTTTATCTTTCGTTCTCTTCCTTTCTCTTCATCTTCCGTTCTCTTCCTTTCTCTTCATCTTTCGTTCTCTTCCTTTCTCTTCGTCTTTCGTTTTCTTTCTCTCTCTTCGTCTTTCGTTCTCTTTCCTTCTCTTCTTCTCCCATTCTCTTTCTTTCTCTTCATCTTTCGTTCTCTTTCTCTCTCTTCGTCTTTCGTTCTCTTTCTTTCTCTTCGTCTTTCGTTTTCTATCTTTCTCTTCATCTTTCGTTCCCTTTCTTTCTCTTTCTCTTCGTCTTTCGTTCTCTTTCTCTCTCTTCGTGTCTCGTTCTCTTTCTTCCTCTTCATCTTTCGTTCTCTTCCTTTCTCTTCGTCTTTCGTTCTCCATTTTTCTCTTCATCTTTCGTTCTCTTCCTTTCTCTTCGTCTTTCGTTCTCCATCTTTCTCTTCATCCTTCGTTCTCTTTCTTTCTCTTCATCTTCGGTTCTCTTACTTTCTCTTCGTCTTCCGTTCTCTTCATTTCTCTTCATCCTTCGTTCTCTTTCTTTCTCTTCATCTTCCGTTCTCTTACTTTCTCTTCGTCTTCCGTTCTCTTCATTTCTCTTCGTCTTTCGTTCTCTATCTTTCTCTTCATCCTTCGTTCTCTTTCTTTCTCTTCATCTTCCGTTCTCTTACTTTTTCTTCATCTTTCGATATCTTCATTTCTCTTCGTCTTCCGTTCTCTATCTTTCTCTTCATCCTCCGTTCTCTTTCTTTCTCTTCATCTTCCGTTCTCTTACTTTCTCTTCGTCTTCCGTTCTCTTCATTTCTCTTCGTCTTTCGTTCTCTATCTTTCTCTTCATCCTTCGTTCTCTTTCTTTCTCTTCATCTTCCGTTCTCTTACTTTCTCTTCATCTTTCGTTCTCTTTCTTTCTCTTCGTCTCTCGTTCTCTTCCTTTCTCTTCATCTTTCGTTCTCTTCCTTTCTCTTCATCTTTCGTTCTCTTCCTCTCTCCTCATCTTTCGATATCTTTCTTTCTCCTCATCTTTCGTTCTCTTCCTTTCTCTTCATCTTTCGCTCTCTTCCTTTCTCTTCATCTTTCGTTCTCTTCCTTTCTCTTCATCTTTCGTTCTCTTCCTTTCTCTTCATATTTCGATATCTCTCTTTCTCTTCATCTTTCGTTCTCTTCCTCTCTCTTCATCTTTTGTTCTCTTACTCTCTCTTCATCTTTCGTTCTCTTCCTTTCTCTTCATCTTTCGCTCTCTTCCTTTCTCTTCATCTTTCATTCTCTTCCTTTCTCTTTATCTTTCGATATCTTTCTTTCTCTTCATCTTTCGATCTCTTTCTTTGTCTCCATTTTCCACACACATAATCTCGCACATAATAATGTAAATAGAACAATCCAATTAATTCAAATTATCTGGAATATGTACTCTTCATGATCCTTACTCTCGAGATTTTCAGTGAGATTCCAATAATTCCACTGGAAGAGAGTGAGCTGAAGCCATCTTATCTCATTCCACGAATCACAACTCACATTCCATGAACCTCGAGACAACGGGTCCAGGTATGGTTTGAACAATTTCTCAATTCCTGCATTCAATTGTTAGGCTGCGAATTTCACAGAGATAGATGATCACCAAGTTTTCAACGAATATCAATTCATGAATAATTTATCTGTAAGAATTCGACGGAAGCTGTACAAAATACTATCAGGATGAATCAGAATAATAAGGTAGAAAGATCAATTGAATAGTAACACCAATATATTCTGTTCCACCGTTTCTTTATCTCACCACGGAAATTCATTCACGATTACAAAATAATTTGATTAGAAAGGTATAGTATGAATTAGTCCTACTATACGATATATTTTTCAGTTTATTTACAATAATTATTTGATATTTTTCATATTTTTGGGATGGGTGTACGCCTTGAAAACAGTTTTCATCCCATTTTCCGTTCTGATTTTCAAACATTTGACTTTAAGAAGTTTTCTTCAACACCAGTTTTCAGTTTTCTCCTCGTTGCCGAGAAGGATTGAGAAAAACTGTTTCCTTCTGATAACTCGATTCCGTGTAACATTTCTGTTTCTCTCCGAATGTTTCTCAGTGTTTGATGATAATCACAAAAAGCTATGAGAAGAAACTTCAGCTTAGTAATGTCACGGAAAGCACTCAAAGACTTACAAGCATGGAGGGACGTGGGATCGAGTCTCGCGGGGAGTCATAGCGTGGAATGTGGAACCGTTCCACGCTCCAAACAATTACCTTGTTCTGAAAGCCAACATGAAATGAGGGCATCCAAGCATAACTTGCAGGAATGATCTGCAATATTCACTGGTTATTATGGACATTTGAGAGTGAATGGGAGGGTGATCCAGCAAAATATCAGCTTTCTGGTGATAACTTCCGAAATATATGATATAACATATATGATATATAATGTGGCGAAACACAAATATTTATAATATCTTCGAGATGGTTCGAGTGGAAACGATTTGACTTATGTTGCATTATTTTTAAAGGTATCATATTCATCTTTTCCATAGTAATACAAATCGTACACGTACATACATGAATAAACATTATACAATACGTATTCAATCATTATTGAATATTTATCAATGAATATTTAATATATTTAATTAGAGTCTGAGCCTCATTATCAAGTTTCGGAATTCATCAGTGAATTGAAGTGGATGAATGAATGTCCATTCCATAATGGTATAGGCCCACAGAATATAGTTTCTGAGAAAATAACAAATTTCAAAACAATTTGAATGATCCACAATGAAAAAAATATAACCTTTCTTCAACCTATGGTAAAAAAAATTTATATAATATTTGAATCGGAACCAACAGATAGATGTGGATAGAAATCGAACCCATACCCTTTACATTGAGAGAAAATACCTCGCCACTGAGCACACATCACGCAATCAACCACACACCTGTTGGGAGGTAATGAACTTGACCTAGCAGGGCCAAGAACGACCGAAATGAACCGGTCTTGACCCACTCGGGTGAAATGCGTGTACCCACAGCCCTCTTGATGGATCAAGCAAGCAGATGCATGTACTTGTATAGCCAATCTAGAGGGCTTTGGTTGATTCTAATCAGGCCATCTGATTGGTTTAGCTAAGAGCTAACAGCAGAGATCAACACTGGAGTCCCCGGGACCCTCATATATAATAAACCAATTGCAATTTCGTGCTGATGAAATTTCTCGCTAGCTTCAAGAGACTAGAACTCTGATTGGTCAATACTCACTAAAAACGCTACCAAAAATGACAAAACATTGTGAAAACAAATTCCCGGTCTCTTGAAATGAATAATTCATCACAATTTGAAGCCCACCTCAAGAGCAAGGCTGGAATTTTGTGGTAACAACAATGGAAATACACAGACACCATATACGTTGCCATGACAGGTAGCTCTCCTGGTAAACATTAACCAATCAAAGTCTTAGCCCCTTGGAGCTAGCCAGGCCTGCACGAGATTTATCAGGTAAGGGTCCAGAGAGCTACCTAACCCAAGAATGCCTACTAAGAGCTTATGGAGGTCACTCGAGTCAATTCCTGATGGTCACACCTGACCCAGATTCACAAAGAATTTTACCTTCGAACATTTCATCACCTAACCCGTTCCAAGTTGAAGCAAAGATAGCACGTTCTAGCTTCATCACCGTTGTATCTTTAGTCCTCCCCATTCACAATGAATATTGAGCAAATGTTACCGTCGTGCTGACTTTGGCCTCAACTGTCCGTGCCGTTGCCGTGTGACGTAATTGTCCTTCATTGTCAACCAATGTGAGCAAAGAGCGAGATGTCGATTAGTTATTAATAACGCGATATAAACATCAATTAATTGTTTTTACAGCTAGATGCTATTTAAAATTGAAATGAATGAATAAAATGTTGTATATACTTCCAAGTTTGTTTTTATCTGATTGTCGTGAATCCATCTGTTGTTGATCATCAAGAAGGCATCGCATTTTGTTTACCGCCAATTTTGTCAGCTGTCAGACGGAATTCTCAAATGTGACGTTGGGATGGAATATCGAATATGATAATCGTAATTTGGATCGTTTCTCCACTCCCAACAGCTCTAGATTTTTATTTTCAATTTTCCAAATATCTACTAATTGAATTTGAGTGATCGAAATCTCCAAAATCATTGACAACAATTGCGACTACAATCTGTCGGGACCGGTGATATAACTTTATCACCAATTCTGCTTAAAACTGTTGCCTGAACTTCTTCGTGAATACGAGTTAAGACCAAGTCTGGTGATGAGTCCTAACACACTATTTCAACTTGGAACGTTTCAAGATATGAAAATTCTTTTGAATATAGGACCTGGATCAATTGATCATACAAATTCACTAGTTTCAAAGATAATTTTCATATGATAAATTGTGATTTTGTTTGTTTTTGTGTATGTATTTTTCTCAATCTTGTCTACTTGCTGCTAAGTAAATTTGTGAATGGTGTGAGGTGACGTGATTAAGAGCCGAACGATAAATGAATAACACCGACGTTGGAAGTTTGTTAGCATTTCAAGGACTGCATTGTGGACGGTTGCATGATAATTCATTTCTGGCAACTGTTAGTTTTGAGCTCAGGCCTGATCTCAAAGTCGATCTCAAATGTCTTGATCTCAGAGCCTGGATCTCAAAGTCGATCTCAGAGTCTTGATCTCAGAGCCTGGATCTCAAAGTCCTGATCTCAAAGTCGATATCTCAAAGCCTTGATCTCATATCCTGGATCTCGAAACCTTGATCTAGAGGTCTTGATCTCGAAGCCTTGATCTCGATGCCTTGATCTCGAAGTCTTGATCTACAAGACCTAATATCGAGGCCTTGAAATCGAAACATTGATCTCAGAGCCCTGATCTAGAAGTCTGGATCTCAGAGCCTTGATCTCATATCTTTGATCTCAAAGTCGTGATCTCAATCTCAACTATTGGTGTCAACTGTCTTTTTGAATCCACCCCAAAGTCTCGACAAACAACGCATTATCGCCACATATCTCAGAGAGGATAGTATTCAGTGGAGAGTGTGTGAAATCTCAGCTAAGATAGTATTCAGTGGAGAGAGTGTGAAATCTCAGAGAAGATAGTATTCAGTGGAGAGTGTGTGAAATCTCAGAGAAGATAGTATTCAGTGGAGAGTGTGTGAAATCTCAGAGAAGATAGTATTCAGTGGAGAGTGTGTGAAATCTCAGAGAAGATAGTATTCAGTGGAGAGTATGTGAAATCTCAGAGAAGATAGTATTCAGTGGAGAGTGTGTGAAATCTCAGAGAAGATAGTATTCAGTGGAGAGTGTGTGAAATCTCAGAGAAGATAGTATTCAGTGGAGAGTGTGTGAAATCTCAGAGAAGATAGTATTCAGTGGAGAGAGTGTGAAATCTCAGAGAAGATAGTATTCAGTGGAGAGTGTGTGAAATCTCAGAGAAGATAGTATTCAGTGGAGAGTGTGTGAAATCTCAGAGAAGATAGTATTCAGTGGAGAGTGTGTGAAATCTCAGCTAAGATAGTATTCAGTGGAGAGTGTGTGAAATCTCAGAGAAGATAGTATTCAGTGGAGAGTGTGTGAAATCTCAGAGAAGATAGTATTAAGTGGAGAGTATGTGAAATCTCAGAGAAGATAGTATTCAGTGGAGAGTGTGTGAAATCTCAGAGAAGATAGTATTCAGTGGAGAGTGTGTGAAATCTCAGAGAAGATAGTATTCAGTGGAGAGTGTGTGAAATCTCAGAGAAGAAAGTATTCAGTGGAGAGTGTGTGAAATCTCAGAGAAGA
>OZ023337.1:6558043-6576810 GCA_964007535.1 Brachyptera risi
ATGGATTCTCCAATTTTTCTTTGTAAGCATCTTTCTTGGATATTCAGCACTCTCGTCCCTTCAAAATCTATAGCGTGGCCATATTCTCCTTTGTGTTGGGCAAGTGACGATGTGATGATTGCCCACTTAACATCTCGCTCATGCTCTGACATTCTTATTGAGATTTTTCTGCCAGTCTCTCCAACGTAAGTCTGCGAACATTCTCCACAAAGAATCTCATAAATACCCGCGTTCTCAAATGGTATCCTATCTTTTACACTCCTCAAAACGTACATTTGAGTACATTTGAACAGTATGCACAGCAAGATTCAGTTTCACTATGGAATTAGAGTCCAATAAAAGTCTTCCGTTCCTGGATGTTTGCGTGACGAGGAGAGAGGATGGGAGTTTGGGACACAGTGTGTATAGGAAAAGTACGCATACCAACCGTTACCTACATGCATCTTCACATCATCACCCTACACAACTATTATCAGTTGCAAATACACTCTTTACTCGCTCAGTCAGACTCTCGGATGAATATAGTAGAAAAGGCGAAATGGTAATTCTAGAGAAGGCTCTTCGGCTAAATGGTTACAACGATTCGTACATCAAGAAAGCGTTTAACCGAGAGGTGAAGACAATTTCGAAGACAGTTACATCGACGGAAGACGCCAACGCCACGGAAACGGTAGCAGAGTCGGTTCCTATCGCTATTTTGCCATATGTAAGGAATACAACGGACAGAATAAGCCGGATATTAAAACAGTATGATGTGAAAACGGTTTTTACAACGGTAAATAAAATTGAGAACGTTTTGAGGAGTGTAAAAGATAGGATACCATTTGAGAACGCGGGTATTTATGAGATTCCTTGTGGAGAATGTTCGCAGACTTACGTTGGAGAGACTGGCAGAAAAATCTCAATAAGAATGTCAGAGCATGAGCGAGATGTTAAGTGGGCAATCATCACATCGTCACTTGCCCAACACAAAGGAGAATATGGCCACGCTATAGATTTTGAAGGGACGAGAGTGCTGAATATCCAAGAAAGATGCTTACAAAGAAAAATTGGAGAATCCATTGAATTGGAGAAACGACCTCTAAATTTAAACAGCCGAGATGATAGTTCGAGACTCCCTCCGGCATGGAAACCAGTTCTGACAAGATACGTAGTCAAAAGCAAA
Organism: Brachyptera risi; assembly: GCA_964007535.1. Taxonomy (NCBI): domain Eukaryota; kingdom Metazoa; phylum Arthropoda; class Insecta; order Plecoptera; family Taeniopterygidae; genus Brachyptera; species Brachyptera risi. The sequence goes on from OZ023337.1 coordinate 6,559,209, forward strand.
GTTCCATCTGAAGAAGCAAAACATCGTGCTCGTTTCCCAGTTCCAAAAAGAGATAGAAGGAAGAGAGAGACACAAGTCGAACCGATGTCAGCTCCCTTGACGAGAAGTAAAACTGCGAGGAAGAAAGTTTCGTCAAAATGCTGATGTTTTGCAGCAACTAAATCACACTCAATTTTTATTCGTATTTTATTCACGCATTTATTGTTTTCTTCTTTCTTTTACACTTTTACTTCTTCTTAGGAATATCTAGACCAGAATTTTCGACTTTCATGCCAAAAAACAGTACAGTTATATATTTTTTAAAGTGTTTGATATTTCATACACAGAAGGCTCTGGTTTTTTATCGGCATATTGGAGCGATATTTGTTAACGGCTTGTTGGATCAGGATTTGTATTATTAATTGTTTTTGTTTACCTTTTCTATCATCAAGTATTGTTATTGGCATTGGAATAGAAAATTCTGTTTTGCAGTTCATTTTGTGCCTGTGACCAGGGTGTGTGCGAACACATCGAAACGTTAGGCTTCTTTATTATTTTATTTAATTTTAAAATAAATAAAGCCCTTACTTGATCAACCGGAAATTTTATCTTTATCATATATATATATATATATATATATATATATATATATATATATATATATATATATATATATATATATATATATATATATATATATGAATATTTTTCTTTTTTTGATATATTGTTGGATATCATTATCACTGAAAGATACCACCTCGTCGGGGAATCAAACCTTGGACCTTTTTCTTGATACGCAACTGCTCCTAACAATCTGAGCTGAAAAGGTGGGTATCTCTCAGCGATAATTATGTGTGTTCAATGGTACAGATAGGGTTCGATTTCCCGACAAGGTGATATCTTACAGTGATAATAATATCCACCATATCAACATCACGTGCTGCACGTTTCAACAGAAAGTCATTTACTCATATATATATATATATATATATATATATATATATATATATATATATATATATATATATATATATATATATATATATATATATATAAATATATATATATATGTATATATATATATATATATATATATATATATATATATATATATATATATATATATATATATATATATATTCATATATATATATATATATATATATATATATATATATATATATATATATATATATATCTATATATATATATATAGATATATTCATATATATATATATATATATATATATATATATATATATATATATATATATCCACATATATTTATATATATGTATATATGTATGTATATATTTATATATATATATATATATATATATATATATTCATCCATATATATGTATATATATATATATATATATATATATATATATATATATATATATATATATATATATATATATATATATATATAAATATATGTATATATATATATATATATATATATATATATATATATATATATATATATATATATATATATATATATATATATATATATATATATAATCTCACTGAGAAACGTTACTTCTGCAGCTGATAGCGACATATGCTAGTTTCGATCTCGGTAGCCATATTGAACATTCACAAATAGAATCGAAGCAAGGCATTCTATACTATCACTAAAATATGTCAAATATGTCGGAAACTTCCCGGTTTTCAGAGTGGTGTGAAGCTACTGCCGAGACACAAATATGTAGGCCTTCTTAACGTGGAATAACGTAACTCGGTTATGTATATCCATGCATCAATTGCGTGGAATTCAATCACCGAAATAGGATAACGCAACACATGCGCTGTTGGTTGAGCGATGAATGAATATTCGTATGAAAATATGTGATAAAACGCCATTCACACATCGAGTTCCTTAAAATCATGTCATTGCTCTCCTTTATAATAATCATCCATTTCGAACCTTCAATTATCAGACTTGTTGCTCAAATTCCCCTATGGTCAACTCGGAACAGATATTGAAGAAGGGGATGTGGATTTGTTGGTGGTATGGTGATACACTCATCCTAGAATGTGTTGAATTGGACATCGTTCAGAGCTATCACGAACATGGGGATCATGCAGTTTGATTCACAAGTAATTCTGTTCCGACCCTAAAAATAATTCATTCAACCCCTATACTACAACCACAACTACAAGTCTACAACTGATATAATTTCGCAATTCCATGCAAGTATTCTGATTTTTTCTCTCCAATTCAACTCGAAATTATTGTATCATCTGTAATATTCAATGTTTGTAACGTTGGACCTATGTGTTTTCACCCCATCTTGCAATAATTCATGTATTTTTCTTCTTCATTTCAACTTCATCAGTTTTTCATAATCGCACTCAATTTCTTTGTACATTAAAGAATAATTATACTTCTTCCTTATGTGGGTGTACCATTTCTTTTTGTGTACCAACTTATTGTATATCATTAACATGTATTATTTGAATTAAGTGGTGCTCAATTTATAATCATGTATTGTATTGAATCTGATGATAATTAATGAATGAATGGAAGATTAATGAAAAATCTGTGTGGACATTGGTTGAAGCTATGTATGAAATCATGAGATTCAGTATGAATATATCATACATGTAATTATTGGAATATGATTGTAGTTTCAACTAATTAGTCAGTTCAACGTGTTTAGCATAGTTTGCAGACAGATCAGACATATGGGAATCAATTTGAAAATGTATTCCCAATATAGAATGAATAGCTATGTAGTGAAATGAAAGAAAATCTGAACCTGAAATATGCCAGATTACCATAATAAAAGACCATATTTCATTCTCCGCCTGCGATCCTACGCGGACCACAATCCTGTACACAGCTCACGTGTAGACTGTGCATTAAATTAAACCATCGAGTGAAATATTTCCCTTCAGAAAGTATATATTCAACAGTTTGTAGAGCAAAGTGGGAACCTAGTGACGTCATGGCTTTTGAATGCCAAAACAACCCCCTCGATTGGACGGAACAGAACACCCGAGCGACAACAATCGGATGTTTCGTAGCTTCTCCTTTGTAACTATAGTTTCACGGCGGCAACGTGACAAAAATGACAAACATGCAATTACCACGACAAGCGACGTACTAACGTGATAAACATTAAATTTTATAGATGTTAAAGTTGGTAGTGTGGAATTCATAATGTGTCCGTGTGAAATGTTAGAAGTATGTTTAGTAAATTTCTGAAATGATTCTGTGAAGTAGTTTAGAATAGTTTTTGCATATTTCCAAGCTATATAATCACTCCAATGTTCTAACTTCTCAGTGGATATTCTCTACTGATACTAACACAGATTGAGACGTGTGGCCGAGTGGTTAGTACAACGAACCGTCATTCAGTAAACCAGGGTTCGACCCTCACCATAGGTCGACTATTCTGATGGAAGTTATTTGTGGTTTTCCTCTGTCGTTCAATCAGGTCAATACTGGGATATAGTTCTTCAACAACAGACCACGACCGACTCCTTCCCACCAATCAGAAGTCATAACGGAAGAACATTTCTTCTCATAATCCCACCATCTCATATGTTTTATATATTTAGTTTCCCACAGTCCTCGAAGTAAATGTTCGGATAAAGAACTAATTGGCCACGACCTTTAATTAGAAAAGTGATAGGTCTAATTATGACAATATGGGCCCATCACTCATTTTTTTCTCTGTCTATTTTGTGTAATGATAAACTCTACATCTGCTGTTAATGGAGAGAAGTGATCATTGACCAAGAGACTTAGTTCAAAGTGGAATATATCAACAGTAGTGTGTTTTGTGTCCGGATACATATCACAGAAACAGTCATAATGTGTTCCGGACGTTGGAAACTGAAAGACTTTCATTCAATCAAAATGGGGTGGTAAGATCACCCTTGTGGTGCCCCGTCCAAACGATCTCATTTTCCATCCATGGCCTTAATTGAGGAACAATGATTTTGTATCAAGTTTCGATATTGATAAAAAAATCTCATGTATAATTCCCGGACACCAATGGATCGTAGTCATCAGTATACAGTACGTCGTTGAACCCAATATAAATTGAATTCCAACAAAAATAACTCAATTTGAACGTAGGTTTTGCTAGTATCAAAGGAATACGGTTCAAAAGATCGTCCAACAATGAGAAATACCGTGAAACTCCGTGATTTGTTGCATATTCGAAAATACAACACTTGTGAAAAGAACTACTAGTGTTCTCATATTATTATCATATTCATTAGCAAATAGGCAAGCCCCACAAGTACAATAAGATGACATCACAAACATCACAAACTATAGAACAACGGCTACAAATTGAGAACTAGATATTGTTCAGAACAACAAAAGTTGACTTTTGCATCTTGAGTCGAACAAAGAATTCTCTGATAATTCTTGAAGCTATTGGAAGAAACACTATTCAAATAGGGCCTAATATTATTGAAGATATACGGTTGATGTCATGCAACATCAGAACCTTGAGTACCATTGATAGTACTGAACGTGAATTGCATCCGATTGAAATAGGATAATATGGACACATTCAGTCGAGTTATGAGTGCAAAAATACATTGTTTATCTTATGTCCAGCATGAACGAATATCGAATGTCGAAAAAATCATTCACCTCCGAAATACCACATATATACCAAATTTACCAACGATATTCTTGTTCGTCTTTTTGGTATACGACCTTCTCTCATTTTTCCATATATTGGGTTTTGACGACGCATTATGATAACTAAGATCTATTGTCCTCGAATGAATGATTGATGAGATGAAGGTTTCTAAGGTATGGAAAGGATAATGGGAAGGGAGCGGTCGTGGTCTATATTGTAGGAACCATCCCGGCATTAGCCTAGACTACAGAGGGATACCACGAGAAACCTCTGTAAAGATGGACGGTAGCGGGGACCAAACCAAGTCCGATATGCCCCTCATCTCCCGGATCACATGATACCTTCTCTTGTGAACAGAAGTATACTACAGTGATGACAGAGTAATTTGTCAACAAGTCGTTATAAACTTCATGATATGAAGATAAATAATTGACCCAGTTGAAAAGAACGCCATTCCGGAAACCCTTAAAACTTTGAAACCCAGTTTCACGAACGTTCACTCTTGAGTTTCGAATTCTTTCACCGCATTTCCGACAACAGAAACCTAACTGAATCTACTGAAGTTTGATTCAAGAATACAACTTTTAATGAGTGAACACTTTGAATAATCTCCCAGTCTATTCATCAGGAGAATCTATTTAACATCAGAACATTCTCAATTGAACGTATTCATGTATCCAAGGAATTGACCACTAGTGATGGGCGTGGCTAATCGCCGGGCCACCTTGATCTCTACCCCATGTGTGCATTTAGAGATACTCTGATGGGTAAATGTCAACTTTCTCACAGAACAAAGCTCATTTGATTGGATGTTTTGTTTTGTGACGTTTGTGGGCGGGTCAATCACTAGTCGTCAATTGAAATATATTGTATCAAATTTTGTATCGTTACCATTTTCTTGATACTGAGTTGACGTTGGTTAGGTTAAGTATGAATGAGAGACAATTATCAAGGTCGGTTCAAGAACCCTAATTCCAAGCCATTCATACATAAATTATCTTCTCTTTCTCTCAAGTTTCCTCTTCTTCTTCTTTCTTTTCTCGATTGAATTGTCGATCATTTCATAATCATTATTGATGAATAAAATGCAATTGTGATTATGATGTTCAAGATTACGACTTCATAGAGTGATTGACGCGTCATGGAATGACACGAAACTTGTGGCCCGAGAGTGGATTGCTTAACCCCGGAACAAGCTTGTCTAGTTGAACTCCGAGTGACTGCTAGTGGGGTAGTGGAAGTGGAGGTTTGGTGATTGTTTTGGTGTTGTCTGGTCTCGGCAGTGCAACAGGAGGCAGAGTTCACACAGGGACTTATCTTTCTTGCTGCGAAGTTTCTCGAACTTGCTGGTTTGTTGATAAAATTCCTTCCCGTAGAGGCGGATAATGTGCTTACGTGGGTTCTTGTGGCCGATGGTAGTTGGCGGTAAAAATTTTGCGGTAATGCCACTATGTTCAATCTTTTCATGTCGACGTTTCGGCGGGATTTGCTTCGCCATCTTTCAGGAAGTTCTAACTCGGTCGGTGGTCAGCACTCGAATGAAACCTGTAGATGCCGTGCGTCGTCCAGTACTAAAATCTCAAAATCCAGCTATCCAATGATAGTCAATCTTCAGTTAAAATCGGTGCTGATTTGATAGGGTGATGTGAAACCCCTTCTGATTGGATGAGGGACTTCAGTCGGTCAGGAAGGCTCATCATGAGCTGGTCGTGTTGTTGATGATGAGTATTGTCAGGATTATGGTGATCGGCCAGCGCAATTCAGAGGTATTTCCGCGAGTTGATGAGCTTGCAACCGGACCATCCCAAGCGGTCACCCATCCAACCTGTGGCCCAAGAAACGATTGCTTACCCCCGGAACAAGCTTGTCTAGTTGAACTCCGAGTGACTGCTAGTGAGGTACTGGAGATGGAAGTTTGGTGATGTTGCGTTCCTGATGTTCCCGGGTCCATCACCAAACCTCCATCTCCACTACCTCACCAGCAGTCACTCGGAGTTCAACTAGACAAGCTTGTTCCGGGGGTAAGCAATCGTTTCTTGGGCCACAGGTTGGATGGGTGACCGCTTGGGATGGTCCGGTTGCAAGCTCATCAACTCGCGGAAATACCTCTGAATTGCGCTGGCCGATCACCATAATCCTGACAATACTCATCATCAACAACACGACCAGCTCATGATGAGCCTTCCTGATCGACTGAAGTCCCTCATCCAATCAGAAGGGGTTCCACATCACCCTATCAAATCAGCACCGATTTTAACTGAAGATTGACTATCATTGGATAGCTGGATTTTGAGATTTTAGTACTGGACGACGCACGGAATCTACAGGTTTTATTCGAGTGCTGACTACCGACCGAGTTAGATCTCCTTTGAAGATGGCGGAGCAAATTCCGCCAAAACGTCGAAATGAAGAGACTGAACATAGTGGCATCACCGCAAAATTTGTACTACCATATATATATATATATATATATATATATATATATATATATATATATATATATATATATATATATATATATATATATATATAAATATATATATATATATATATATATAAATATATATATATAGATATATATATATATATATATATATATATATATATATATATATATATATATAAATATATACATATATATATATATATATATATATATATATATATATATATATATATTTGTATGTATATGTATATATATATATATATATATATATATATATATATATATATATATATATATATATATATAAGAAGAAATATTCATATATTACTTCACCGAGATACGCTACTCTTGCAGCCGTCAGCGACATAGGCTTGTTCCGATCTCGGCGGCCATAATGGACAATTATGAATAGAATCTGAGCAAGGCATTCCATATTATCACTAATATATGTCAAATATGGCGGTAATCTCCCGGTTCGCAAAGTGGTGTGAAGCTGCTGGCGAGACACAAATGTGGGTAAGCGTTTCCTAACTCTGAGTAACGTAACTTGGTGATTTGGATATATGCTGTAACGCTGGATTCACAATGCGAACCAAGACCAGTGACTGATACCAAATACTAAAAGTAAGAAACTGAGCACACACATGGACTTGGAATAGGAATTATTCTCCATGATTCACTCTTCATGAGTCATAGCTGTCTTGACATCATGGATCTACATTGAAATCTACGAGTTAGAGGGCTGTAAACGAGCGGTTCTTCGAGTGGGAAAGCCGCCTGTTGCATTGACTTCCTGTCATTTCGAATGCATGACTTTTGATTGGTCAGACTGATGATTAAAACTAATGATCAATACTAAAGTTGAAAGTTGGTTAACTCTCAAGGTCAGTCACTAATATTAGACACAATGGGAACGTCAACACTGATTTCGTATCTGCCAACTTTGGTTAATCACTGATCATTATTCATTAGTCCGCATTGTGAATCTAGATCAATAGCAACATCTCTCTTAGCAGAATGAAAAGAGAACAACTCACGACAAAATCCGCTTCCCTATTCATTACATCACGGTTAGTGAATGCCATTAAAACTGCAGCAGCTCAACTATAAAGCTCAAAAATTGAACCAATTATAAAATAGTTCCAAGTAGGGCAGTATACTGCGCTCGTACCGGAATACTGGAGAGGTATTTTCCGACAAAGAGGAATGGAAACTCATTTTCCAGCCAAGTATGACGATAAATTTGCTTAAGAGCACTTGTGAGTAGATTTAGTCAACTACCAGTATGTGGGTGATTATTTTTGAATAGCGTATGAGATATGAATAATTCAATATAGGGACGAGTGGACCAGTGGCTAGCATTCTGAACCGTCATTCAGGAGGCTGGGGCTATTTTTGTCATGGTCGTTCATCCTAACAGAGGTTCATCGTATGGTTACACTCTGGCGTTCAGGTCACCACTGGGATAGTTCCTTGAGGGCAGGGCACAACCGACTTCTTCCCCCCATTACAACATATTACATTGGACTTGACCTAGATTGGTTAGACTACAATTAATATGGATTATGAGATTGAGGTTTCTGAGTAGTCCCCATTTGAATGAAGCGGTCGTGCCTTATATCACTGGAACTGTCCAAACATTTTCCCAGGATACAGGAGGAAACCAAGAAGAAACGTGTATATATTGACGGTGACCGCTTATAGCGCTACCTAGCGTGCGGAAAGTCACACCAATCGCTGATTTAAGCGAGAAGTCTGAGGTATATGAGGGCATTGTATCTGGTTTATCTGCTAAAGCATATCTGTCTTGGTATCATCATTATAGCATTCACCTGAATGAGTTATAATATATAGAAATATAGTAGCTAGATCACCCTCGTGGTGCCCCGTCCAAACGATCCTATCTTTCATCCACAGCCTTGATCAGGGAATGATGATTTTGTATCAATTCTCTATGTTAATAGGAAAAAACATTCATTTCTGGTAGTCTTGTTTTTGTGTGCGATGTAGCATTTGCAGATGAGCGTAGCGAAGATTTCATTCCACATACTTAAAAAAAATGGGCTTGGTTTGTATGTTATTTTGTTTTCGAAATTTTGTACGCGGCATACAGGTCAGGAAAAAATACTTATCAACTTGAAACTTTTTCTACATATTTCTGTCGTACCACAGAATAGACTGGGATTGTAATTCAGAGGAATCTATCAGAATATTCTTCCGGAAAATAATAGGAAAATTTGAAAAATTCTCGTAAGAATAACCCGAAGGAAAAATACATGAAAAACGATAATTTTTCAAAATCTCTCAAATTTTCACCGAATATGAACAATTTAAACACCTTTTCGGAGATTTTTGCAACAATCGAATGAGAAAAAACAAAGAAAACGCAATAAAAGTGTACATTTCATTGAACATTTCGATCAATTGAATTTGCAAAGTGTATATGCGACAGGTTGCAGCACTATAAATATCACTGAGTTGCAGATAAGGTTTTTGAACGTTTAAAGCAATCCAAGATTCGTATATGTGGATTGAGCAGACAGAATATTTTTCATTGTACATTTCCATACTTCTAAGCTCATCTTACAACGCGAATCCTGCGTTTTACTAGTGTAGCAAAATACACAAAGTTCAGAGATATATAGGTCAATAATTACGGAATTACCAACGAAAATTTCGGATTATTCCGTAATCTTCAGTCTTAAACAAAAAGCTGTCAAAATATCACTCACTGTTAATAGTTGGGCCTATTCGAGGAAAGAGTAACTTTTTTCCGCCTTGACCATTGGTTTCTCAGGGTGATTTTATATTTAAACATACTTTTCGAGAGCATTTGTTCATACGGTTCAGCTTACTGGCTTCAAAACCGTGCATATATACACGGAATAGTTGAATGTGGCTGAATTTTCTGAAAAAGACATACATTGAAGGGAAGAAAGTGAAACGGCATATGATAACAAATGATCGAAATTCTACGAAACATGGAGAAATCCAAAAATGAATATCCTTGTGTAGCCTAATATCCGGGTGTGATAGTATATTTCATTGATGCCTAATTTTCACATCCATACATATATCCACGGAAGATCAATATGGCAGTGGCCCAGTCCTGCCATGAAAATATTGAATAATCGCCTTTTTTGTACCCATATACATACTATATTATTTCACCTCCTGAATATATGTATTTGACAGAATGAAGAAGAATTGAATTGAATTGAATTGAATATATATACCTGAACAGCATACGTTGAATAGTTGATTGAAAACGTTGATTTAGATGAGTGATAGCGGAGACTCCATCACACTCTTATAGGGCTTTGTCTGTTTTCTGTTTTTTTTTTTAGCACTCCACAGGTCACAGTATTCGACTGATCGACACTAAACTTCATTCGTAGGTGTGAACTCATCCAACTTGGAACTGCACAGTTTTTGAAATGAATCAGTTGCACCGATTTTGAGAAATTTCATCTCCAAATTTCCACAAACCACCATAAGATTAGGCTAGACAAGAAAATGTGGAGATTTTTTTTTCTGAATCGAATGGAATAATTTTCTCTGAATGTGTATACACTAGTCAAACGCGAAATATGCGTTGTAAGATGAGCGAGATATCTGAATAAGGTATAAAAGTCCTTGAAGTAGTTCTACCCTTGCCACTTTATTGACTCTGCTATTCTACACACCTTGATATCTGAATAAGTTATAAAAGTCGTTAAAGTAGTTCTACTCTTGCCACTTAATTTACTCTGGTATTCCACACACCTTGATGTTCATGAAAAATACTTCATTGTTGATCAACTCTTGAATCTAGAAAGCAGTGATAATCTCGACAGCCTAATTCTGTCACAATATTCATCATATATAATATGATGAATGTTATCAGTTATTGTCTTTCCTCAGAACGGCTGATTATAATTGCATACAAAATCGTGATAATGTGTAAAATCTATGTAAACACATTTAGAGACAATTTTATCCCATTTGGGGAGATTTTATTTTTCAACATTTTCCGCCCAGTCAAATCTTATGGGGTTTTTAGAAGCTTCGAGATGATTTTTCTCCAGATCGGTCCGACCGATTCATTCCAAAAACTATACAGTTCTAAGTTGGATAAGTCTGCGTGTACAAAAAAGTTTCATGTTGATCAGTCAACCCTTACGACCTGTGGAGTGCATACAAAAAAAAAAAAAAAGAAAAACACACACAGACAAAGCCCTATAAGAGTGGGATGGAGACTTCGCTGCGCTCATCAATGAATGATACACATAATTATCATCATTTCGTATGCAATTATTCGAACCAGCCGTTTTGAAGAAAAAATGGAATTAATCAATTGTCTTTATTTACCAAATATATTATGGAAATGAAAGCAGAATTGCGTTATCGAGATTCACTGCTTTCTAGATTCGATATTTGCCCAGCAATGAAGGATTTTTCAAATACGTCAAGGTGTGTAGAATACTATGGAGTCGATAGAGTAGCAAGGGTGAGACTACTCTAACGACTTCCATTGAACCTCTCGTGATATCTATCCATCCATATATATATATATATATATATATATATATATATATATATATATATATATATATATATATATATATATATATATATATATATATATATATATATATATATATATATATATATATATATATATATATATATATATATATATATATATATATATATATATATATATATATATATATATATATATATATATATATATATATATATATATATATATATATATATATATATATATATATATATTTATATATATTCATATATATATATATATATATATATATATATATATATATATATATATATATATATATATATATATATATATTCATATATATATATATATATATATATATATATATTTATATATACATTCATATTCATATATATATATATATATATATATATATATATATATATATATATATATATATATATATATATGAATATATATATATATATATATATATATATATATATATATATTATATATATATATGAATATATATATATATATATATATATATATATATATATATATATATATATATATATAATATATATATATATATATATATATATATATATATATATATATGTACATATATTCATATATATATATATATATATATATATATATATATATATATATATATATATATAGGTATATATATATATATATATATATATATATATATATATATATATATATATATATATATATATATATATATATATATATATATATATGTATATATTTTCATATATATATATATCTTCATTCAAGACTCTGTCTCAACTATAGGATTGCAAAAACACAGAATAAAATTCAATTAATTGAAATATAAAAAAAAAATTAGCGATAATAACATTTTAGAGAGAATATCAAAATGAATATGATTTGACCGAGAACAAAATATAAGTTGATCAAATCTGAGAGTATTTGTATTCCTGTAGAACTAGATTTCCGATTCTCCCAATTGTCCTTCAATAGATTGAGATCACACTCATTTAGCTATACCATAAGCTCTTAACACTTCTGATTGCATGCAGAAAAACAAAGACAAAACCAGACTGAGCTCTTTGTTTGCAAACAACAAAGAGCTCAGTTAAATCTTGGTAGAGTCTCACACTACATTGAGAATATTATTACCAAGCTTCGAGAGAGAATTTGTTGAGGATAAATAGGTCATAATATGAGTTCATTAATTTCAGTTACGAGTAGAGAGCGTGTGTATTTGGTTACTGTTGCTTGCAATCAGAATATCAAAGGTTCAACAAACAATAACTATATTTTACTCCACCGAGATACGTCCGCCTGCAGCCATCAGCGACATATGCTCGTTCCAATCTCGGCAGCCATATTGGACAATTACAAACATTTATATTCTTATTATTTATTCAATATCAATGCTTTGTTCAAAACAACTTGCTCGGACATACGATTGACTCAATCACATGAAAAATAATAATAATAATAATGATATAATTATGATAATGAACTGAAGTAAAGACCCACATAAGCCGAAGCCTGTGTGTGGGTAAGGAGGAAAATCAATTAGAATGAACATAATCTTTCTGTTCACTAATTTCCATTCCTTGTTCTGAGTTTTGATATTTCCTATATTTTTGTGATATGCAAATCTTCGAACCAATGAATAATATAATGGATAATATAGTAATTGCTCGAAAATGCCGAATATGGCGGAAACTTCCAAGTCTGCAAAGTGATGTGAGGACACAAATATGTAGTACGCCTTCTCAACGTCGCGTGACTTATCTTGATATTCATAAATAAGATTCATTTCCATCACCAGAGAAAACTTGTCGTCAAGACACTGAGTTTCTCAATTGACGACTCGAAATAGGCGTGGCTTCACCAGTCAGCCAGTTGGATCATGTCATTTGTAGTCATTTCAAGATACTCCGATTGGATATTTGAATTAGACTACAGTTCAAACAGCCTTGTTGATTGGACGGTATTATTTCTGACGTCATGGGGGCGGAGACTGCGAGTCGTCAATTGAGGCTAATAAGTTGGAAACGAACAATGACTGTAGGTGTGATTGTGAGACCCAATTAAAGGGTCATTGTTGATGCGTGTCAACATCTTAGAGAAATATGTGTCAATTCATGTATCTTATTGAACTCCCGATATGTATAATAATCATCAATCCTTCAATGAGGGAGGAAAATAAAATGTAAAATGATTATTCCAAACCTTTCAGTGCTTTTCAAACGTATTCCAAACATTTGCCAGCTGATTATTCTCGATAATTAAGAATAATCAGCATGAGGATATCAGGGATTCTGTAGATAAGCGTTGGAGGGTTGGACATATTCTTCTCTACATTTTATTCCCATCTCTTATTGAATATCTGCTCCAGAAGAGTTACCCGAAGACAAGAATGGAATGAAACATGAGGAAATCTGATGAATAACAGATCAATCCGATTGTGTCTATGGATGATCAATCTATATGTTGTGGATGAGAACAGCGGGGAAGTTGGTATAAATGAAAAAAGTAGATGAAACAAAAATAGGAATGAGAATGAGAAAAAAATCGACAATCAATATAATTGAAGACGGTCACCAAAATATCTTAAATTGATCAATATTGTAATCATGTCGGTTCGCACACAAGCAATTGTTTTATCACGCGAGCTTCTATACATTTTACCCTCTCTATATCTGATAACAAACACTGCTACATGACTGAAATTAAATTAATTATTAGATGAGCGTAGCAAAGAAACCATCCCACTCTTATACAGCTTTGTCTGTGTGTGTTTCTCTTCTTTTTTTTTCTCTCGTGAGATGGACTGATCAACATGGAACTCTCTTTCACAACTTAGAACTGTATAGTTTTTGAAATGAATCGGTCGAATAGATTTTGAGAAATATCATGCCAAAGCTTTTAAAAATCCCATAAGATTAGGCTGGGTGAGAAAATGTTGAAAAATGCAATCTCTCCGAAAAGAATAATTTTTTTTCTGAGTGTTCAAACATGAATGATACACATAATCATCATTTCATTAGCAGTTCGAACCAGCCGTTTCGAAGAAAAAAATTCAAATAATTGTTTTTATACATCAAATCTATGACTATCAATAACGTAACGGGATAAGCAACATGGCGGTTTCCTTTCACACCATGCGTACATCAAAGGGATGCCACCTCACAAATGGTATGATGATTTGCTGGTATTGTTGTATGTTGATCCATACAAGTATTAGATGTAATGCAATCTGTGAATCCAGCTCTTTCCAACTACATTAAACAATATTGGGATAAATTTCATTTGAATTAGCCAATCTAAATTTAAAATAAGTCTGTAAAAGCATTTAGTCCCCTAGTCAAGAGCCCTACTGCTATATTTACCATTTGATAACTGGATAATTACTCATCATCTTAGGCCCCATATTACCAAGGCCAGTTAGTATTTATCTGACAGTTGGTGAAAACAAATAGCATGGGTAACCATGGTGATAACAAGTTTGAACTGTCAGATAAAGGCTAACTGGACTTGGTAATACTGGGCCTAAGAGAAAGATTAAAATCAATGCAATTGTACAACTATGTACTACATATTGAAATACGAGCCTAATACGTACAATTTGATTTGAAATTGCGAATCTCACAAATGTACACGAAAGCGCGCTGATTTTATCATGGTGAAAACGGCCTAATGTTAAAAGGATAGGACTTATGCCGTGTTGCTTATCCCGTTACGTTATTGATAGTCATAGATCAAATATATAGAATTGAGCCAAGATTCACTGCTTCCTAGATTCGATATTTGCCCACGAATTACCTTTTCTTCATATTCGTCAAGGTGTGTAGAATATCAGGGAAGATGAAATAGCAATTGAATGAAGGACAAAGTGTGTAGAATACCAGAGTCGATAAAGTAGCAAATGTAGGACTGTTATTATACCTTATTCAGATATATCGCTCATCTTACAACGCATATTTCGCGTTTGACTAGTTTATTGAACTGGATCTTACCATACTTTTGGAAACACAATGTCTTCATTTGTTCCATTATTTGATTCAATATATCTACCCAGTGTGTGTGATAATGTGGACCATGTATTAATGTGTGACCAATGTAGAAAATCAAATCTGTACATCTCTCGAAATTGTGATTTCTCATGTATAAAATAAAATAATTTCTGAATTGAGATGGAAATCTAAAAAAATTGAATTGTACGACGATTATGAATTCGAATGTTGATAAATGAATTAAACATCGTATAACAAACATTATATTACAACATATAACATTATAACATATATATTAGAAAATAGAAGGAGTGAGAATATAATGATGTGCGAGTGTGCAAGAGTGATGACAAGTGACTGATACAATGATCGGCCCGATATAAAGATGATTCCTGAGGATGAGAACTGAGTCGCGAATAATCCCCACGAATAATACGTACTCATGATTATAAAATGTGTTGATATATGTGCTCACTGATGAACTGGTGCTTATCATGATACATACAAATAAGTCTCAATGAAGATATGTAATTCAACTCTTACTAAGCCATTTCACTGCGGTTTTGAAAAGTTAATTATGTAACAATTTCAGATAAGAAAGTTGTAAGCATGATGGAAGCAAGAGTTGAATAGAGCATTCTGTATGGAACTGAGTGTGAATAACTGAATAGTTTGGATGAGAAACTACAAACGGTACTCTGAGTGAAATCATTAGAACGAATCTCTTCAAACAGATGCTGGATGTAAAAATAGCCACCAGGCTGAATACTACCAAATGAGATTGTTATTAACGAATATGATGGTAATGGTCATTATCATAGTGCGATGATAAATATGAATAATGCAGCTTTGTTATCATATCCTGTAGCCATAATCAACTTGCAATTGCATGTTGTTTTTCCAAACATGAACTTACTGATATAGACTTACGTACCATAATGGTGTACTATTCGAACCTGATCTGATGACGACAAAACTGTCCATCAATCATTATTTGAATTTCAGATTTTTCTGACTCCTTTCTGGATCCGATGAATTGATGTTGTGAGAATAATAACACAGTGAAATTATATTACGAATCATTCTGAGAACTTGAGACGGCTAATGATGAAAAATTGCATGTTTGTCAGGCTATATGATGACATTATCCACAGAAGAAATAAGTGAACACAATGATACTGAAGCTTCCTTTTATAATTATATGAAAGAAACATCGTTTTGCCCTTATTACAACAATGTATCACATAACTAACATAACTTTGGAATACGTAGAGAACATTCCTTTCTTCTTCATATTGGATTGAACGATGCACTGTTCTGTTGACGACGATCTATTGGCGTCGATGAATGATATATGAGATGGTGGGATGATGAAATGAGAAGTTATTTCATTCGGGGTTTTGATTATTGTGGGAAGGAGTCGATCGTGGCTCGATGTTGAGTAACCATCCCAGTATTGACCTGATTAACAGAGGATAACCACGGAAGATCCTTGTCAGGATGGCAGACTATGAGCGAGAATCGAACCCCGGTCCCATGAATGACGGTTCAGAGTGCTAGCTACTCAATTTCTTGTTACTATGACTTTCATTGGTCATCACTTGAACCATCTTTCGTATTTCCAGTTGGATGAGCGAATGCAGATACTTCCATTGCTCTCGCATGAAACTTGTCCGTGTTTATTTTCGATTTGTTTGTGAGCACTCCACAGGTCGCACGGTTTGACTGATCAACACACACAATTTTCTGTACACGCGAACTCATCCAACTTAGAACTGCATATAGTTCTCAGGTTGAATCGGGAGGTTTAGTTCAGAGAAATACAATGTGAAAGTTTCTGAAGACCCGATCAGATTATGATAGACAAGAAAATTCGAAAATGATTCCTCTCAGAAAGAATGAATTATTGAATGAATGAATATATATATATATTTATATATATATATATATATATATATATATATATATATATATATATATATATATATATATATATATATATATATATATATATATATAT